>JAOEHY010008696.1:0-38213 GCA_025447955.1 Psilopsiagon aurifrons | reverse complement strand
CACCCTTACAGTAAAGAACTTCTTCCTCATATCCAATCTAAACTTCCCCTGTTTAAGTTTGAACCCGTTACTCCTTGCCCTCTCACTACAGTCCTTAATGAAGAGTCCCTCCCCAGCATCCCTACAGGCCCCCTTTCTTTCTTACAAGGTACAAAAAGTCTCTGGCTCCTCCCTGAAGAGCAGAACAAGTCTTTGCTTACACTTCCATGCTACTACCACAAGAAAAAATGACGCATTGTAAAGGGGCAACCATTTAAAATAAAAATAGTATCTCACTCTAAAGCCTTTTATTTAATTATTGCTGGAGATGGGGTGGTAAAAACTAGAATTACTGTAAAATTAATAGCTTTTCCTGGGAATATTTCCATTATGAAATAGAAATAGTCAGTTTTCTGAACAACGCAATCAGCAAGGGAGTATCATTCCCACAGTATGCGAGATAATGCTTTTTATCTATAGATGTACAAGGTGAACAGAGTTTCATAAACATATTAAGCAGATCCAGATATGGTGGGTTTCCTCTACTAAGACTGCATCAGAATCAGGGAGGACCAGGAAGACACCGGATATTACAGACTACAAACGTCAAAGGTCAAAGTGCAAGATCAACAGACCTAAGGGCAGTGAACTGCTAGTAAAAGTAAATACAATCTACTCCACAAGAATCAGAAACGTACCACTAGCAGGGCACAGAACTTTCTTTGGAAACAGCAAAAGGAGGAAGATGTGAGACAGAGAAGCCAAGTTAAAAAGGCAGCTATGAGCATGACAGAAATTTTAAGTGAGTGCTATGTAGTGCTTAGAACAACACCTATAAAACACAATTAGGTTTCACAGGTCAATCAAAATATTCCTGTTTAAATTTTGATCTTTGATGGAGACATCCAATGAATGGTGAAAACAGGCACATCAATGACACTGCTTCCTTTTTTGTGACAGAGCCCTATACAATACTGTATGTTTCAAAGCTGAAACCAGCTCTAGACTAGATACAACAGGCTCCATGAAGGAGCATGAAAGAGCAAGCTATACAGATATTAGTATGTCATATTTCGTGATGCCAGTACTTGGCGTAAGACAGTATGACAGCACTATAGTTGCTTCTGCCCTCATGGCAAACCAGTATCTGTATTTGCACAGTTTTGAAAAAAGCTGGAGTAGATCATTGTACCATTTTCAGCATCCATCAATCTCAAAGGTAAAAATTAAATAACTGTTTTCGTAATTTTATATGCAAGACCTACATTTTATTATGGAATAACTTCAGTGTATTATGTAAAATCACTGTAAGCAGTCTGGGGAATTTAAATGGTGTAATTTCTCAAGGCAACCTTCAAAATCCTTATTACAACAGACAAAAACTCCAACTTAGATGCAATGGTAGAAAACAGACAAACAGGGTAGCTAGCATGCTGCTCAACAGCCAAATTTCAGTACCTTTTTGAGCCCCTCCACAAATTTTAAGTAAACTGTTTTCCCCGTTGAGGAAGACAGGATAAGTATTCACCCTTCCACATTTGTATCAGATATGATGATGTTAATTCATTATATCCACCACCAGAACAACCTGGCAACGCAAGCCTCTGCTTGCAACCACACCAGCTATGAGCATGATATGTATCTTAATGACCCATGAGTCTGCACATTAGTGGAAATAGTGTCCTGTTAACGTACTAACCCACATCAGTGAGCATACGCAGGTAAATATGTATCATCAATACATTAGTACTACTTATGAAGTCCATCTGTGCAAACAGTTATTTCAGAGAAATATCCATATTTTACAGCCCTTCCAATAAGCAGACCAGTCACTGGTTTGCAAATATCCATGACCATGAGGTCATTGCCAAAATGACTGCCAACCTACCTTTAGTATGCTGACCAGCTTCCATGAAGGAAAAAGAAAGAGATTCTAACACCTTATGGTCTGTCTCATCTGGATGTTCTGTGATCTAAGTCATGTATCAATGCCTTTGTACAGCTACAAAAGTGGGATGTTCTCCTTGTGATGTTTCTGATTCTACAGCTTGTTATGCTACATTACCTTTACAGTACTGTCACAGCATTTTTATTTTGTGGGCCTAGTCCAGAAGTAGCTGTCCATGAAAATGGATAATCAGCCTGATCCATTCTACTTCTCCACATGGTGCCATTCTGTTGATGCTATCTTGGTGGGTTTATGGAGACAGAATGTTGCAGCTATCGACATCATCTCCCAGACAATACATTAATTATGCAATAGCCATTTTCAGAAATCATTTTGATTAATTTTTCACTATCACGCTGTCTACTAACTCCACTAACAGCCTTCCCTATCCACTTCAAACACTGAATAAAGGACAGGAAATGATACAGAGAAGACCAGTGCATCAGTTGCTAATTAAGCTGACAATCCTGGTCATGAATGGTTTGTCAAAGAAGGATACTACACTGAGAAGCCTGTTCTAAAATACCCAGTGCTCCACATTTATCAGAGATGAAGGTGGTCTGCTCCTTAGCAACTACTCATTGCTTAAGAGTTGAAAACCACAGCTAGAAATTGTCACCTAATATAGTACAATGCATTAGGAAAAGAAGCGCCCTTGAAGATCACAAACGAAACTAACCATTAGTGCCTGGAATGTGAAACCCCTTTGACAGACTTATAACATGGCTGTTGATGAATTTGTGTCTGCATTGCTTTTATTAGTAGTGACTAACTACGAATGCCAGTGATTAAAGCTGGCTGCAAGCACTCTGCAAGCACAAGATTTGAGTCAGAGTCAATTCAACTCACACATTAATTTATTTGTCTAGAGAACACGATTGATTTGCATCAGGTTCACACCAGAGAGCAAGCTACTTTTACTAATGGTAGTGTGAAAAGAAAGGATTTTGAACTCTAGTACAGCCAGGTGCCTGGAGCTACCTGAAAAATATAAAGAAGGAAAATTTATAAAGCTAAAATGCTATTATAAGCTTGTCAAAAATCAAATTAACGAGCTAGAGATGCAGGAAGCGATGGACAACAACACAAAGAATAAAACACGGCAGCAAGCAATATTTAAAGTAGAAAATTGTATGAATCTGTATGTTCTTATTACTTGTATTTACAAAGATCAAAACAATCTTACCAAATCATCACAAGCCTGTTAATTTCATGGTGACAAAGGTTCATATTCCTTAATGAGATAAGCAACTCCATGACCCAAAGAAAAACGTTTCTATAAAGAACAGTGATCAGAATACCAAAACTGTTGATGACTGACCTAGTCCTGTTTGAAAGGGGGAAGGGAGAGGAGAAGAAGAAGGGGAACTAACAGCCATCCTTCAAGGGATTCCATGTCTGTCTGCATACTGTACTCCACATATGCACAAAATCTAAGTTGATAATGACTCCGGGTTTTTCTGAATGTCATTAATTAGGAAGCAACAGTATTTGTCCCGAGAGAGATACTGTGGGCTAACACAACTCTAAACAATACCTGCATTTTTTTTTCCTCTGGAATAGGTGTTTTTGCTGCAGTTCAACTCTAACCTCTGCAACATTTTTACTGCAAATGCCAGGGAAACACATTTACACTCGTGTTCAAAACAAGCTCCTATTAGCCTACTATATCCCTTTCATTTGCTGCAGCAGGCCTCAGGCTTAGCTAGAAGAGAAACACCATTAATAACATGAGCATAGGTTTGCAGACTCACCATGCTACAGTTACTATTTGCCGAAATGCACTTCTTGTCATCACACCACTGGCACCCATTTGTATTGGCTGTACAACTCGCACAATCCGCGTACCGGTAACATCTGTCATCTGCAGCAGCTGCAATACCAAGGACAGGCAAAAGGAAACGTTGCACAGGGGAAAAATACCATATTTTAAACCCTTGCTTTGAGAATTTGCTGTTGCATCCTTCATTTGAATTCCAGCCATTCACACAGTTTTAGGTTGCTGAAGGAAACTGATTCTATTCCGTTGATAGGATTTACTCTTTCAAGATTCCTTTATTAACAACTATATTTGAAGTTTTATAAGTCTCATCAACTAAAGGAACACTCACTGCAGTGTATTTGCAGCATATAAACTCCTAGAACAGTGCATAAGAGTATCAGAAACTTTCTTAAACTACTCATTCTTCATTCCTTTAACACAAAGATTTTCTTCAGGTGCAGGTTTCTGATAAAAATATTAGATTGCTATGCAAGAAATCAATGGTAAAACTATTAGATAAAAAAAAATCTAAGACATTAGCAACACACAGTCAGTTTAAGTCATTATAAATTAACTTATAAACCTAATAAGGATTGGTAAGTCATAGTTCTGTCCTTTCTCTATAAAAATTCCTTGAGGAAGAGTTAAATCCTAAATACAAGGCTTCAGGACTTGGACTAAATTTTAATGTTATTTAAAACAGAGACAAGTTATAATTTCTGTTTAAAAGAGGCAAAAATCTGCAAAATCACTATGACTGAGAAGAGAGGAATTCCACGTTTTCCTGCACTGATTACCACGTTCGACTCCTGTGCACTTTGGTTTCTTTAGATCACACACGTCTAAGAGATTTCCTTGCCATGAAACTGAACTTTCGGATACCCATGAAAATTTCTGCGTATGCTTTACTATTGACTATCAGCAGCCTCTCAGGTGATACCATCAACCAGGTAACAACTGAGCAGTGTAAAAGAATATATGAAAAACTGGCTTTTGGCTTGAAAAATTTGGCTTTGTTACCACTTGAAACTGGAAGGATTTGAAGCAGTGGTGTCTACACAACTTCTTTGGAACCAGAATTCTATTTACCTCATCTCTTGAAGTTTAGTTTGTAGGTTATTGCCACTGCGGCAGCTGTACTTGGGAAAGTGTCAAACTTTTTTCATTCAGCCTGTCTGTCCGTTGCTTGGTTTGTTCCTTACCTGTTGCTTTTATAAGATCCAGTTTCATCTGTATTATTTTTGAATTCAGCATCTCAAGATTTTTCCTTCCATAAAGAGCTGAAACTGTAGACTAAAGATCTCTAAAAGCTTTACCTAGGTAACCTTTTTGTTACACAATGCACCTTTTCTGAGTTTGAAACTTTACATACAGTTCTGAAACAAATATAAGCTAACAAAAAAAAAATGCCCCAAAGTACTCATTAAAAGCAGAGCTAATATCTTTTTCACAAACATTAAAAGCAGACTGGCAGCTTAATTGTATGGTAGCTTGTACATGCAGCACAGAGCCAAAGTTTGGTTAGCAATTTTATACTCTGCTGAAAGGAAAGATGCACAGAAAAAAATAGTAGGTGTATGTAGCAGTGAAGCCTATGCTGTTCATGTGAAGTACAAGAATACCACTCTCACAAGCAATTTACTTGTGACAAGCCAAAATACTTTGGAATAGGGTGCAACAGTTATTTGCAATGCTAAACTACTGTTTCAAACAATATAGCTATCACAATGCTGCATAGAAATTCACATGACAAACCTGAACCCATTTTGACACACTGCATTAAAGGGTTTGTTTGCCACAAGTTTCTAGCCAGCTGTGAACGTACTATATTCTTCTATGCAAATATTCCTGTTTGATAGGTAATATACATGAAGCAGCAATGCTTTCGCTCTCACTTACGGTGACACGGACATGAGAATGCCATATGCCTGTAATGCCAGGTATCACTTGGAACTCCCATTTGCGCTCTGACTGCTGTTAATGCTTCCTTGGAATCAGAAAAACCATGAAGGCTTTTACCGATATATATAGATCTATAAAATGTGTGTGAATATATACACAGACATATATATATATATATCTCCCAAAACTGAAGGCAGAGAAAGGGGAAAATTAATTACAGCATTTCAAAGCTTATCCATTTATAAATGCTTCAAACACAAGCCAAATCCAAAGTCATTTTACACTTTAGCTCCCCAATGAAATAAATTCTTGTTTGAACCACCTTGTTTTGTATCCCTTGGCACCTTAAACTTGTGCCTTCTGCACCTACTTCCCTGTATTTAAAATAAATTAAAAAACAGAATTTAATGATTTTAAGGATTAATCCATCGGTCTATTGCATTGAATACTCCAAGAGGAACAGTCTTAACAGTCCAATCACTAATTCCACTGGGGGGGAGGGGCATTTCGTGGTTTTTTGCCCCTTATCTCCTAAACTGCATTGCAAATCTGACACTCTTACCTGTTTTCCTTGGACATTTTGCTCTAAGGATGTTGTTAGCATGTCCAGATTCCCAGGATTCACAATGTTTCTTGTTCCATAGACACCTAATCCCTGGACGAGCGTTTTTACACAGCTCTTCGTCTCTGAATGCTTCACAGTTTGGAGGCTTGTACACAAGGATGTCATTCAAAAGAACACTTGAAAAACCCCCAAATATATACATGGACCTATTAGAAAAAGCAAGTAAATATAAATGCTATTACAGATACACATACATCTTTCTGATTTCTTATCTGTCTTGATATGCAATTAAAACATAACACATACTGTCATCTCTCTCTAATAAGGACTCTGTCAGTGGCTCCATTACAGATTAGTTTTCAATGAATTTCTCCATTAATTTCAGGCTAACAAAAAATTTGCACAAAATGCACTGTGACATATTATTAGTGAGTGATACGTTCCAAATGTCTGGAAAGAAAGAGCTGTGAAGGACACTACTCATTTTTTGAGTCAGATAATGACAACAGCATGTGAAATAATGGCCTGCAGAAAATTAGAGCATTTTTCTTCAAGAAGATTCCGAAGACAGACAGCAATCACTGGCAGATAGGTATTTCTTTTTGGTAACATTTACGGTGCAGTAGCTTCTGACATTAGAACCAGAAGACCTTCCCCTTCTCTTTTAAAATGATGAACAGGCTCTGGCAAATGATAACAAGGAAGAATCTGTGTATCTGTTGCACCATGTAGTCTTGAAATAGAATTAATCATACAGTTATCAATAGCAGAAATCTTTGTGGAGCATCTTATATTACACTTTTTTGAACATAAAACCCTACTAAAAATACCATTAAGTTCAGAAAAAAACAAGCATTTTCACCTTGAATCCAATTCGCTGAAAGTGACACTTCTCAAAGTATCAGACGTCTTAAACACTAATCTGAATGAAAAACTATCATTTGCAGAATTCATTGATTCCAAGCAATTTTCTCTCAATGAAGTAATCTGTTCATTGATTAATTTCAAATGCTCTGTGTATGGAATTACAACTTACCGCTATTTTCATTAAAATAAAACTCTTAGTATTACTTATCATGTCTTTTATTTCTTAACTATACAAAATGCATATGTAGAGGATCTCCAAGTTGCTTGCATATACTTATGTACATATACTTAAGTACTGAGTTTATTAGCGTGATGAATCACATAGAAGAGGATGATTAGTAGTACAATAATCCATAGTACTGCAACTGTCAGGTATTAGGCGAGCTGGCAGCTGGCCATAGTAAAACTGACACATGCAAACTTAGAAATTTCTTTAAATCTGACTACAATTTTCTACAACTTTTCCTCTGAAAAGGTGACATTTGTCTTACAATTTTACCTTTTGGGGTTGGGGTGGAAGCCTTCCAGTATCTGAAGGGGGCCTGTAGGGATGCTGGGGAGGGACTCTTCACTAGGGACTGTTGTGATAGGACAAGGGGTAAAGGGTTCAAACTTAAACAGGGTAAGTTTAGACTGGATATAAGGAAGAAATTCTTCACTGTAAGGGTGGCGAGGCACTGGAATGGGTTGCCCAGGGAAGTTGTGAATGCTCCATCCCTGGTGGTGTTCAAGGCCAGGTTGAACATAGCCTTGGGTGGCATGGTTTAGTGTGAGGTGTCCCTGCCCATGGCAGCAGGGTTGGAACTGAATGATCTTCGAGGTCTTTTCCAACCCTGACTATTCTATGGTTCGGTAAGTTCATCCTCCAAATCCAGAAAGTTCCAGATACAATCTATCTCCTGTTTCTTGATGAAGTTTTACTGAGCTCCTCAATGCAACAAATTACATGAAAATATTTTCTAAAGGATAAGCAGTATCTCAATAAAGTCTAGATACTGGCAAACTTTTTCCCCCACAAGTAGTTAATAACAACTGTATCAGTATCATCAAAATCTCGCATTTTCCAGGCAAGTTTTAATTACAAGTTTCTGAGTTTATGATAGAACAAGGAATTATAGCATGCTGCAAAGAGAAAAAAGATTTCTCCCTTCACATCTCAGTAGGGATTTTAGTTGGTACTGTATTTCCAGTTCTCTATAGTTCGCAATACTGAGGAAACACCTTAGTACACTAGAAGGTTTATATAAAAAGACATTGAACAGATTCTAGAAGAAGTCAGATTGATAATTAGTTGCAATGGTAACCTAAGACAAGAAAAGCCCTCATGATCCCTGCTTTCCATGTTAATAAATTACATCAGTTGTATGGCTTCAAATTTCACATAGGCAAAATTTCTGCCACAGAATTTTCATTCAAAAAAACAGCATGGAAAATTTAA
This sequence comes from Psilopsiagon aurifrons, assembly GCA_025447955.1. Taxonomy (NCBI): domain Eukaryota; kingdom Metazoa; phylum Chordata; class Aves; order Psittaciformes; family Psittacidae; genus Psilopsiagon; species Psilopsiagon aurifrons. The sequence goes on along the minus strand of JAOEHY010008696.1, from coordinate 29,752 downwards.
AAGACACTTCATTTACCCATTACTGACAACAGCAGTGTGACCAAATCTGTTGACATCTCGATGTAGATTAGGTTTTGGTAAAATCTTCCATTCATCACAAGCTGCAAGATGAAACAAAAGCATATGAAAACATACACAATCTTAAAAATCAGCAAAATATATTAAAAATGGATTATCAGATACTCTTTTAAGTATCAAATAACTTTATTGCCTTTTTATCCTCCTTTCCCAGAGGGATCAGTGCAGGTAACCCCTGCTGTCTCCATTGTAAAAACAGACCATCTATACCTCATGGTCACTACATGGCCTTAACATGCTTTATCACCTTTTAGCTCTCGCTACCTCTGAAGCAAAATTTGACTGATGAATTTAAAAACATTCTTAATATTAGTTTCTAGTGTTTTTTTAAATTGCTGTGTAAAATCAGCAGGATTTGACAGGCTTTTTTTCCTTTTGTCACTTGGTGAAAGTTAAGCTGTTTTCCCCCACTTCTAATAATCTGCTTTATTGTGCTGTTTAAATATGCCATTCATTCATAACTCAGAGGGTTCTTCTAAAGTCTTTATTTGCAGGGATAGGCATTTATCAACGTATATCGCAGATCAGTGATATACACACTATCAGACCTTAAACACTATCCATTTAATGCCATTTTCGAAGTTTTGATTGTTTCCATTTCTTTTCAAGTAGGCTTTGGATTTTTAGGTAGATCCCTCTTTTAAAATGCATCATCACTGAGATTTTCTGTGAAAACATTTCCTATGCATACAGATTCTTCTACACTTCTAGAAGTCACAAGATTTGAGGACACTGCAGGCTCCAGTTCCAAGAAGCTGTATTTCCACTGCTCCAGAATAAATCAACAGGTATTCCTATTAGAAACATCTGTCAAGTAGTTACTCCAAGAACCTGCAAGGAACACTCATCTATTATGGCATTTATCAAGGCCAGACGACACTCACAGAAGTCTCCCTTTTCTGTACAGTTGTCTGCCTTCACAGACCATTTCAACACTCACAAGCACTGCCACCACTGAAATCAACTGATCAGTAGTACTGCCCTAACATCACACACTCGCAAATTAGCCACAGGATTTCAATTTATATGTAGTTCATGGAATATCTATGACAGTGAATGTACTTCTTTTCACATGTGCTTTAAGATAAACTACCACTCCTCCAGCTGTGCAACTCATCTCATTATTGTCTTATGCAAGCACACCACTAATTACTTCCTTTTTATTAAGTGTTCAACATGAATGCTGTATCAGTATCCTCATGACAAATTAAGTATTTGATTGCATTTCTTTTAGTTCAGACGTAGAAGAATTTATAAATGTGGTTTTGGTGTGATTTCACTTTTCTGTTCTGAGATTTTAGTTATTTACAACTCCTAGTCCTTTCTTCATTATTTCCTACTTGAGCTTTATTGACTTGAAATATTCAAATCCTACGGTAAGAGAAATAGAAAGCACCCAGAGATTGAAACTTCAAGGAAATTCCCTTAAGACAGAGCAAAAAGAGTTTTCGGCAGAGGAGGAAAAGCTTCTGTAGAAGTTATCATCAGAACAGGTTTTGGAGACAGGTTCAGGAAAACTTTCACTTCAAGACAGAGCGGTTACAGTATTCTCATTAAAAACTAATCATCTGCTATAGACACAAAGGTAAAGATGAAATCCAAATTTGAAAAGGAGTTAAAGGGAAAGAGACATCTCCAATTAAAAACAAATAAAACTGTGGCTTTATATATACATCTGTGCATACACACACATTATTTTAGGATGCTGTCAATTATACTGTCCTTTCAGATATTCCCAATGAAAACTAACTAAATTTTGCCTTTACATGGCTTGAAACCAGAATAACATGCCATTTTTCAACCAGTGGCAAGGCAATCAATCTGGAAATCAGGACACACAGAGAAAACCCATTTGCTCAGCATACTCTCCATAATATACAGAAGTGGATAGAGTACATGCCTGTAGAAGCTACCAAGACAGACAAGTAGTACCATGGAGAAGCAGAAGCATCCTAGACAGATAAACACCCAGAAAAGGTCACTGGCATACATCAAGACTGTGAGGATCTCATCTGAAATGTAACTGCTTCCAGGGTTTAATGCAATTATTAAACAGGTTGATTTTTACTTAATATTGCTGAATTCATTTACCTGTAAGATTCCAATGATAGCCACATCTAAATAAGACATACACACCTCACTTTAAAATTTCAAATAATTTATGCAAACAAACCAAAAAGAAACCTAAACAACCCTCCTCCCTCCCAGCTTAAGAACAAAAATGGATACTGGGAAATCCAGGAGGGCCAAACTGTCCTCCAGGCTACTGTTACACAGAGCCTACGTCACCAACTGCTGGCCACACTGGTCTTGTTCTCTTTCCCACTGTCAGAACAGTTCATGTCCACTATCATTGCTGTTCTGACACTTCCAATGCAGAAAATTATTCACAGCAGTACTTTGAGCAGCTAGCACCCTGTTAGCATTCCATACTGAAACAGCTCCATGCAAGGTCAAACAAGAGAGGAGTCAACACATGAGATGGGGCAGGATGGCACAGCTATGGGCAAAACTGCAGTAAATACACTGTTAGATTGACTTCTGCTTCCAAGGAATCACAGCCCAAGACCACAAAGACAGACAAAGGCTGTAGCTGGGAGAGAGGAATCAATTACTTCTTTTTATACATTGGAAACAGAAATCAAAAGCACGTTATTACCAGAGTAACACAGATGGTCAAAACAGCAATAATTTCAACATCAGATGGAAGGCTCAGAATGAATTCAGTAGTTTTAATGAAAAGAAAGTTGGCAAGTTTAATTTACAGTATTATAAGGCTGCTGTACCCCCAAAATCTTGCCTCTTTCTTCTACCTTCTGCTATTATCACGCTAACATTACATTACCATAAAAGTTATGGTATTTTTAATACCGTAACTACTCATAATTATTACCATAACTTCATCACAATTGCTCTTTTTTAATTTTCTCTAGTACATTCCTAAACAGAATGGTGACAGCACACACATGCCAGAGAGATGGTGTTCCTGAGGCAGCTTCAACAGAACACATCACAGTATTAGGGCACCAATTATGATCACAGGTCTCCAAAGAAGCCAGGAATAGTATTAAATATAACAGCTGTGTATTCCTCATATCCCAGCATAACTGTGGCATTTGATACCTCCATGGTGTTTGAATTATGTAAGAAACTCAGACTAAGCGCAATATTATTTATTGGAAAAGCACAATCAACGATTAATTTAATTTCTATTTATGGAAAAATATTTCCATTTTTAAAACTCAAACATTTTAACGCTACAGCCAACCACCAAAACCTTAATATTATACTTTAAAATCAAGTCCTTGCTGCTGTAAGTTATTGCACATTAACAGAAACAGCATGTTTGAGCTCATCTGCCTTTGATGATAAAGAAAACCCCACATAAATTTTCATCTGATCTGGAAAAGTGCTGCACATTACTTTTGGTATTTTTAGAAACATACATACAAACATGGAGTATTTCCTGTAATCAGAAATTTATTTAAGTGGGACTTAATGCTGAAGGAAAGCCTTAATAAAGGCCAGTTTTGAGATAAGAAACCTTCGAGGGCTGGAGATACAATAATTCCTTTCTTGCTGATGGTATTTGTCAAACTGGCAGGTCTTTTCAACAGAGTACATGAAAAAAAGAAGAGGAGGGAAGCATATTATAAATAGCCTTGCCTCTTATCTCCTCCTAGCTTCAGCAATAACTACTGATCACTGAAGGAAACACTGTGCAAGAATTATCATTTTCTTCAGCTTTAAATTCCTGATCTGAGTTTCGCCTTACAGATTGATTAATACAAAATAGTGTAAATAATACAGAGAGTTAACCAACTGATTTTTTATGAGTTTTGCTAAAAAAGCAAATAGAATATATCCCTGCCCATCACTTTCAAACTTCTTTAGAACATTTTAAGTACCAAAATCTCCAGTCTCACTATAAAGTTCCATGAGGAAAGGGGCAAACAGCAAACTCAGTATCATTTTCAAGCTTGTTTATCAGTATTACATTACATCCTTCTTTGCATTATTCTTTTGGTATTAAAGTCTAATAAGGACGGTAAGCTATATGCAGCAAGGAATAAAATACTTCCATCTAATATGTCATGCACTCTTAAGGTATTATACAGATAGCAAGTGGAAGATATGGTATTGGTTGTATTTATCATTGTCATGGACTACATAGCACGAATCATGTACTGCTTTTAATAGAAAGAGGTACTAAGCAGATGGAAGACTCATACTATTCATTCCAAACTGATTAGCAGAATTTGTAGTCACTGAAAAGTATAAGGAGGAATATACGGGTTTTTCTTTGTGTTAGAGTCCTGGGGCCAGCAGCAGCAGTCATTTTTCTCCTTCTTAGTAGCTGGTGCAGTGCTGTGGTTTTGATTTTCAGCCTGGGAACAGCACTGGTAACACCGACGTTTTCCGTTACTGCCCAGTAATGTTTACTCTGACCAAGGTCTTTCTGAGCCTCATGCTCTGCCAGGGAGGAGGGGAAGCCGGGAGGAAGCAGAGACAGGACACCTGACCCAAACTGACCAAAGAGGTATTCCATACCACAGCACATCATGCCCACTGTATAAACTGAGGGCAGTTGCCCGGAAGGGTTGGATCACTGCTGGGTCGGCTGGGTATCGGTCGGCAGGTGGTGAGCGGTTGTATTCTCTTCCCTTGTTATTTCCCTTATCATTATTATTATTGGTGGCAGCAGCAGTGGGCTCACTGTTACCTCAGTTACTGGACTGTTCTTATCTCAACCCGTGGGAGTTACGTTCTTTTGATTCTTCTGCCCATCCCACCGGGAACGGAGGGAAAGAAAGGGGGGGAGTGAGAGAGCGGCTACGTGGCTGGCTGAGTTTAAACCGCAACAAATACATGCACATAAAAAGCCTATGGGTAACTTCTCACTTAAAATTACACTAACTTAAACTTCTGCTATTGCTAAGCTTTTAACTTACTGACTGAACAATCTTTTATCACTTCAAATGTGTGGTTTTTCTGGTTTTGGGTTTTTTTTTTAATCAAAGAGTGTGAAAGAGTTTGTGCATGCTCCTAACCAGGCAAGCATTCATCCTTCTTTATAGGAATGATTTGGGGTAGCCCTACAAGCCACAAAGCATCGCTGGCAAATACTTCTCTCCATTTAGCAAGTTCCTGTCTGCTGCATGTGCCCACCACCACCACAGCTCCTCTCATCCAAGCACAAGAGCCGGATCTCATGGCATGGTATTGTGCCATCAAATGGATTGCTGAAATTGAAACTTTAAACTCTAAATCACTGGGGGGGGGAAAAAAAAAAAAAAACACTTTCAAAATAGGAATTTAATCTTCTAAGGAATCACAATTCTTAAAAATATTTCCCTATAACTACATCTTAATCACCAAACTGTAGGAAAGAGCAAACAGGAGCTTGCAGTAAGACAAAACTACTTCCACATGTTTTAGAGATACCGCAGCATGTTTCCCGTCCCTGCCGTCACAAGGAAGCTGAAGTTAGTGATTTGTGCCTCATTTCTGGCAAACTTCATTTTATCAGTTGAACTGATGCTTCTTTCCTAGATGGGAACAACTAACAGAGCAAAACCATGCCAGGCACACACTCCAGTGCTGCTTCCATATGCAGAGCAGTGCCATGGAAACACAGAAACGCCAGCATGGTGGTATGAGGGCAATCGGCAGCCACCAGATGAGCAGTGAATCAAGGGCTGAGGAAAACAGCTGTCAGCAGCATTAGTTAAACAGATTGCATTTCACAGGGCAGCTCACAGGAGCACTGCAGTACGGCATTTAGAAATCCAGACACAAAATTGTTGCTTCATCATTAGCAATCATGTTATCACTGGCCTGGCCAGATAACAAAAGGGCAGTAGCATGACCTGTGATCTTGGGAAAGAAAGGATTCAGCTTGAGCTTTATCTCTTTATCTCAATAACCTCTTTTACATACTTCCCACAGCTTGTAAGTTTACACTTTATCCACGCAATTCAACCTGTATTTTGTATACTGTTTTCTTCTCCTTTTGGTTCCCAGAGAAAGAAAACAGAGAAGCCCCTGTGTATGGTCTTCCTGCACTTATAAATTAACAGCAACAAGCCACTTGTTTCCAAGCACAAACTGGTAGGAACCTCAGCATCCTCTGAAGCAAATCTGCAAATGACCCTGCCTCCCCAGTGAGCTGAGCAGTGAGAAGAGACAGCATTCCCCTCTGGCTCCATGCAGATGCAAACATCTGTGTCCCTCTCCCACAAGCCCCATGACAACTAATGAAACACTTCAGGGAAAGCTGCTCCTCCAGTGCTTGGCATCACTTCTGGCATTGCAAAGTGAGTGTTGAACATTATGAGCTCAGAATGGGAGAGAGGTACCTGTAGCACAGAGGAAGTGAGAAGAAAAAGAGACAACACATACTGACACAGACTGAACTGCTCTGTTGGAAGGTAACAGGGTGCTGGCTAGAGGAGTGAGGTGCACACTCAAGTCACAGCCCAGGGCCTTAAACTGGACGTGAAGATACACTCCAGCTATCACAAAGGTTTACCTGCAGCAGCCTTTCTGCTCATTCTGCCATCAGGGAGGTCTTAAACCACCAAGGTTTACTGCAGGACATGTGTCCGAGCCCAACTGCACAGGGCAACTGGTGTTACAGAAGACAATACAAATTCCCTCTGAACACAATGGGCTGTGACAGCAGCTGCATCAAACTGGTCTTATTTATATATTGGGTAATGTTTGATAACCTTGTAATCAGTCCACTGCTAATGAACACGCTGAAAAACAGCAGAGAAATTAGCTATGCAACACCTCTCACAAGTATTTCTACCAGTGTCATTGCAAGGTGGTGAGAATTTCTCAAGGTCTCAGCTTTTTCTGGTTTTGAGAACTCTACCTTCAGATTAGATGCTACATATATAGATGTATTTGAAGTCCCATTGCAGGCATTTACTGTCTTCAAGTTTCAAAGGGTGTTTGTAATATTTTGGATTACCAAAATAACAGCCAAAGAAAACACAGGATGTTTTCTTTCCCCCTTAATAGCAAACCAAAATTAACTTCCCCCAAACAAGGTCTTCCCAGGGCATTTCATATTGAATACCCTGAGCACACCAAGGCTCCCACCAGCAGCAAGAAAAACTGCCTGAGCTTACGAGGCTGTATTTACAAAGGCAAATGCAAACCTTGTGCAACCTGCAGTGACATCAGCTCTCTGCCACATTCAGGCTCTACTGAGGGACGTAACTGCTGTGCTCCAGCACACTGGACAGCTCTTCTGTGGGCAAACACCTAGAAACCCTCCAGGTACAGCACATGCCACAGAAATTACCTGCAGGAAGTGTTCAAGGTCTTTTCCAACCTAGTTGATTCTATGATGAAACAGAGAGGGTGGGAGGCAGGAAAAACTCCAACAGCACATGAGGGTTTGAAGACCTAAGACTTAAAAACCAGAGAACTCGGGCATTTTCATAACCTGGTCCCAAATGAGTATTTGTTCATTTGAAACCCTTCCTTTCTGTGAATGAGGTGCGTGTCCCCTTTTGTCTTTCTCTTTAAATCATAACCCTTCAAGCAACACAATGAGGGGGGGAGCCCTTCACCCAAAAATAAACAAAAGGGTGATGTGATGCTCCCACTTCAGCTCTGTTCCTCGTGCTTTGTGCTCCTAATAACATGTTTATTTGAACAGTGCAACAGAAGCCTTTTTAACCATTTCTATTTATGCACAACACAGAATTCCAGTGAAATGACCAGTGGCTGAATTTCAATAGTTACTCAACAGACCTGGCTTTTTGAACCAGTGATGTCCTATTTTGCTCTCACCATAGGACTGATTCAAATCTCCCCTGAAGCCAACGGAAAGCAATTTCAGCATTTATCAGCCCAAGGTTCCCATATTCTCTAATTCACAGATCTGAGAGCCAGAATGAGCACTTATTTGCCCATAAGCTGCTCAGCTGAGAGGCTTGTGAATAAACTTAGTGGCCTCATGAGAAGCCCAGCACACTCTCTACTTCCCATCCCACTGGTGGACATGAGTTCTAACTGGGACGATCTTGGTCATCTCCGAGAAGAAAGTGAAAACGATATAAAGGATCAGCAATATATTATTCACATCCTTGAAAGCATCACTTCCTTAAAATCTCTTTAATGAGAATAAAATGTGCTCTTCAGCAGGTGTCCAGCTTAATGAAAAATACTAAGGTAGTTTCCCATTAATAAAGCTGCATGGGTAAGAATTACAAACTTTCCATGACTTTACATTTTCTATCTCCATTTGCAAAATAACTAAAACCAATGTCTAGATATATATTTTTTTACAAGAATGAATATGAAACACATCAATCTCACCTGGAATTATAGAATCACAGAATGGTTTGGGTTGGAAAGGACCTTAAGATCAACCAGTTCCAACCCCCTGCCATGGGCGGAGACACCTCACACTAGATCATGTCACCCAAGGCTCTGTCCAGCCTGGCCTTGAATACTGCCAGGGATGGGGCATTCACAACCTCTTTGGGCAGCCTGTGTCAGTGCCTCACCACCCTCACAGTAAAGAACTTCTTCCTTACACCTAACCTGAACTTCCCCTGTTTAAACCCGTCCCTCCTTGTTCTACCACTCCAGGCCCTGATGAAGAGTCCCTCTCCAGCATCCTTGCAGCCCCCGTTAGATACCTGAAGCTGCTCTGAGGTCTCCACGCAGCCTTCCTTCTTCTTAATGCCACAAATACTGGGACCAGGTCACAACCAGTTGTGATCAAGACCATGGAAGAGCTTTTATATGCTTTCAACACACATTTTTGTTCTAAGGACTTGAAAACAGTTCTGCACGTTTAAGACCTGGATTGCAACTTGATAAAGGGTTTCAAGTTGTTCTGCCAATAAAAATGCTGCCATTGTATTTATAGAAACTTTGCTCACTTCCTACAGCAGAACAGATAAACTTGAAATTGTGTCGATTACTAATGGGCAATTAAGCTGTACAAACAAATCCAAGGTAATACAAGCAACTCAGTGGAGCTGCACACACACTGGAGCAGCAGGTTCTCCCGAAACAATCCCACAGTGCCACAAACCAAAGGTTTTGACAAACACTGGTCCTCCCCGGTGCATGCTTTTCCTCCCTGGTCATTCAGCAATTCCACACTAGTAATTTTGCTGAGGTTCTTTGGGTCTCAGTCCTGCAGCGAGGGGAGCTGGTGTTTGGTGTTCCACATGGGTGCGACTGTATTAACTTCTAGGCACATTGGTGATAAACGCCACATCTCTCAGCTTCATACCATACAGCTGATGCTTGTCATATCCATATCCTTATGTCTCTGCCTACAAACTAGCCCACAAGGTTGCAACGACTATACGTGTTACTTCGAGATATCTATGCCCAGATGCTGCTTTTGGGATTGCCCTCTTTTAGTCTAGATTTTAGAAGAACACAGAAGTGGTTACTGCAACATTTTCTTCCTTCCCTACCCCCTATTGTTTGGCTTTCATGGATAATTACTTTCACCTTGTTTCTTCTGTTATAAAGGCACATCAAATCTAACTTTCAAGCACAACCAGCCCAGATAAGGAGGTAAAATGAAGGTGATATTCATGAGAACTTTGGCAATTAGCTTTGTCACAAAGCCTTTTCCCTTCACACCCCAACTCCTGCTTCATTTGCTATGTATTGTCTTCAGTGATTAACGTTGCACTTCCCTCCCTCTGCACCAGTGGCAGGGCAGAAGGAGCAGCCCAGCAACACTCCTCCAAGCCCACCACACAAGAGCTTCATCCACTTCGTGGACGCCAGCACTTGCCACAGCTGCAAGCTGGGGGCTCCAGCCCATAGCTGGGCCTGCATTAGGTTACCTGCAGCTGTACAAAGCAAACAGGAGCAGACACAGCCCAACCACAGCTGCTTTGCTGGAGAACCCACCATGTCGCTGAGGTCCCATTGACTGTCCTGATATGACGGCCCCAGCCTGGGCTGGACTTTGCTCCCAAGTGAAAGGAGCCAAACTCCAAGTAGAGAGGAGCTCACTGCTGTGTCCTGATTGAAACCTTGGAAGGGTTTCCCTTCCACCCTGAACACAGGCACTGGCTCTCACTGACATGAAGGACCATGATAATGTCACGTTGTTCTGTACCTACAGGACTCAGCCCTTTCCAGGGAAAGAAATGCTAAAGAAACAAGAGCTTTGGCTAAAATCTGGGCTTCTGGGCCCGGCCGCGATACTTTGTGCATCTCTTACGGCTGCAACTGAATTAAATTCTCAAGTTCAGGCTGCAGAAACACAGGAGACCTGCAAGCCCCTGTTCCTGAGGCCAAGCATCAGCCAAACGACGACCACAAACCCTGAGTGAGGAACAGGCAACTGTCCATCCCTAGCAGGCCTTGGGAAAAGAGCTTTGCTTCCATTTACCAATGACTTTCTTCCACCTCTTAGTTTTGAAAGTACAGAAGGGGAAAGATGCCACACTTCCCCTTCAGCTTTCAGGAGCAGTAATTCTGTTTCTGAAATCTTTATCTTTTTAAGAGACAATAAATCTCAAGGTATAAATTGGGAGCAGATGGAGCAGGATGTTAGACTGTCAGCTCCCATTAACAACACGGGGCTCGCCGCACACCACAGCCAAACTGGAGCCTTTCATCTCACCCCAGTGCAACTGGTGGAGGAGCTACTTGTCTGTGTTAGGGCTACTGACAGAAGAACACGAGCTGAAACCAGATGTGGCTGTGCTGACAGGCAGCCAATTCTTGTTGTAGCCTGGTTTTACTCATAAATCACTACATTGTGGTGCTATCTAACTCGTTTTTAAAGTTGTCAGGAGGTTGTAGCAGGGCCACAGAGCAGAACAACCATGAAAAGCTGCCTGGGAAAGCAGAGGTGGATCTCCAGTTTCCTGACCCTCCTTCTCTTTGGAAAACTGCAAGCTGCACAGCCAAAACGGGGCATTTGAGGACCAAGCAAACTGTGATGCTACTCTGTGTTGTCCCTTGCAGCTGTAAACCAAGCAAATACTGATGAGCAGCCGTCGGAGCACTTTTCAGTCCAGAGAAAGGGGACTACAGGCATCTGCAAGCTGGGAAATGCAGCAGGAGCAAGCAAAGGTCCCCAGGAGAGGGGAGCTCCCTCCAGCTTCTGGGAAAGAGCAGTTCTGAGAAAAAACAGCACAAACCTCCTCTCTGGGAAAACCACAGAGTGCACCGAGTGTGATGTGTAAAGAACAGCAAACAAAGCAAGCCTGGGGGGCTCCTGTGCTAATACCACATTCGCTTTTCCCAGACTTTCAGGAGGATGAGGGCTGCACAAGGGAGCCAAGCATAAGATGTTGGCTGTTGGTCTCCGCTGTCCATCCTGGCATCCCTCCATGATTTCTAGAGGTGACCAGGCTGCCTGAACCTATTTCATAACCACCTGTAACCATGCTTCTGCCACCAGGGCCAAAGGCAGTCGGGCAGTTCCCAACTTCACCAGCCAGTTTTCATCACTGTCTGCATCCTGCTGCACACTTGTGAAGTCTGGAGTCACAAGCACCCCACTGCTGAGTTAAACCCTACAATGATGAGTGAGAATCTGCCACCCCAAAGAGTGCTGCGTATCCTTCAAGACAGTAGATCCATACCTCATTTCTCTAGGAGAGTTAAATAATCTGGAGCACGAGAGGACACTCACTGGAACAGATTCACGCTCTTTCCCCTCATTTATTTCTAAACCACAAACTGCTGGGCAATGGAGAAGCTGCTGGATTGACTCAGTACCATTACACATCAAGCAAGCTCCCCATCACAGTCAGACCATCAGACCGATGCATCACTTCAACAGATGCAAAGCCTAGGTTATTTTGGAAAGCAAAACTCTGGAAATATAAAACGCTCATTTGGCACCACAAGCTTTCTCTAAGCCTCTTTCCCTCCCAGCTATTTCCTGTTTAATCACCAATACATACGTTATGCAAGTTTTGCAAACTGAAGAACAAGCTGCTTTTAGGAATAGAAGCAACGTAGCCATGTTGACAAGGAAAACTGAAGAGAGAAGGAAAATAACTTTCAGCAAACCCAGTGGCTGAAGCAAACCTATCCTGAAGCAAACCACAAGACCTAATAGGCCATGAAAAGAACCTCATTTTGCAAATACATCACCAAGTATCATCTCTAAAGGTTGTGTACACTCTATAAAATTAGTAAGAAATGCTTTGGCACAAATTCAGGTGGCACATGAAGACAGAATTAAACTGAGGCATTTAAAGAAAAAATAAAGTGGGAGGGAAAAGATATTATGTTTTAATTCCTAAACCACTAAGATACCTCTCCCATGGTGCTAGAGGTCTGGAGAAGGACTTGAGGTCAGCCAGGAGATAACAGTAAGGACAACCTGGCAGGATGCATGCTATCAAGTCCCTGTTCCTTGACAATCAGTACATCAGGCCTTTCGGCACCTTCAGTTCCAACTTCATCACTGCAGCATACTGATTGCTTGTGACAGGTTACAGAGGACACGAGAGGACAAGCAACGCTGGGGGCAGACAGCTTCTCCTCAATCTTGCTGATCAGTGTAAGTATTCCTGAAGTATTATGCCAGCACTTTGACAGAGTCCCAAAGAAGGCACTAAGTGTGCAGAGTCAGGGTCAGATGGATTGCCTTGCATGATGGATGTCCTGGGTAATTGGGGTTGTTTGCAAACTGTGAGAAACTTGAGTATTTCTCCTTGCAGCTCTTTGTCCTTCAATCAACCACCTCAGTCTTTGTCTTTCTGATGAGACGTGGTGTTTCTTAGTCACACATAACCCCTGTCCTGAGGCGGGCTCACTTACAGCAGTACTTTAAAACATCTGGTAACAGTGACCATAAAGTGCCATCCCAGATGAAAAGGAAGCAGGAATGCACGGTGAATTCAGGATGGAATAGTTTGTAGACCAGACAGACAAGAACACAGGGGGGTTCTGGTTAATACTTGGGGTTCTGCCACCCTTACCACTAGTTTGAGCTTAAGTGAGTCTTATTTCACCTCAGACCCAGAACGGGAAAGGAAAATAAACACTGCACAGATTCCTCTACGTTCAGCAGACTGACTTAAGAAAACACTCACTGGAAAGCCAGAAACAATGCCCTGAGCAGCATCCATGACGGAATTTAAAGTCAAACCTTGAATCCATCTCTTTTCTCTCCCCGGTAAACCGAAGAACACTCTAGAAACTCAGGGCTATTGGCATGTCTGCAGAGTTAAGATAAAGTTTCAAGAGGAAGGAAAGATCCTGAGGTAATTATGAATACTTCATTTAAGCGCAACTGCAAGGAACATTCTGAGGGTATCAGGAGGCTCAGGAGATGAACAGTGAGTCACTGAGCTTTTCCCTTGCAGGCAGTTACTGCTAATCCAACCTAGGTAGTTGACAGCCAACGCTGCTGTTACCTGCTAGTAGTCCGTACTACGTGCTTACTCACCAGCTTCCTCTGGAGCCTCCACACTGCTGTTAGAACGGCTGCAGGCAGGAACATGGGAGGGAGAAGTAGTTTCCTCTCCCCATGCATTAGTTTAAAGCAGGCAGGACTGCCCACTTACACGTTGTGACTTTTGACAAAGGGACAGCAGTTCCTGGCAGAGCTTGTCTAATATTAACTCCACACGCCTTACTCTCAAGGCAGGAAAGCTCCACATGGACAGAAGTGCATCATGATGATGCTATGAAACCACAGCATCACAACTCAAAGCCAGGTAGAAAGTCATTACTAACCAGCAATGAGTTAGTTTACCACAATAAAAGCTGTTTGGGCCACTTGCATCATCACACAGACCCCAACCATGCTCAAATGCATCAAAAAGCATCATGCTGGTGTCCACGTTTAACACCAACATGTATTCTGCATGCTGCAGAAGCCATGGGTGCAGGCATGGCACCACGGTGCCCTCCACAAAGGATGCCAAAACACATCATTTCTCTGCTCTGCGCCTTCCCAGGTGTGTTGCTTTGTGATCTGCCAGGATTTGTCAAGGACCTTTCAGCAGTAGTGACTGAAGCCTTTTATGCTTTTCCTATCGTAGCTGTCAACAAGCCATTAAAGCCCAACATCAGCCTAGCATTAGTCATGTTATATCCTCAAAACCTTCTGGAGGCTTTTTCATTTTGCAGATCAAAAGTACTTGCTCCAAATCCCTTTATAGCCGGTCATGGTTTCATACCTGAAATTCACTCGTCTACATTTATCCAATATTAAAGAACCACTTTCTGTGTTTTATCAGTAAAGAAGCAATTAAGGTTATATTACTTGGAGGCTCTACAATTAACCACAATGTATTTCAATCACATGGCTCCCTGGTTGCAGTTGCATTAATCTAAGGAAGGACCAGTGATTGATGAACTTTTAATCAATGAAGGACAAGGAATCTGCAGAGAGGCTTTTGATAAGGACATGTAATGACAGGACAAGGGGGATGGCTTTAAATTGACAGAGGGGGCATTCAGATTAGGTATAAGGCAGAAGTTCTTCCCTGTGAGGGTGCTGAGGCCCTGGCACAGGGTACCCAGAGAAGCTGTGGCTGCCCCATCCCTGGCAGTGTTCAAGACCAGGTTGGACACAGGGGCTTGGAGCAACCTGCTCCAGTGGGAGGTGTCCCTGCCCATGGCAGGGGTTGGAACTGGATGAGCTTTAAGGTCCCTTCCAGCACAAACCACTGTATGTATGATGTGCCAGCCCTGTCACAGGACCCTAGGAGCCACAGAGTTTGGGGATTGTTTTGCTGCTGCTTTAACTTTCCACCTCTCAGCAACAACTGAATTATTTTCTAAGACTATGGAATAATAAACCCCCCACAGATATTTTCAACTGCATCATCAAAACCAGCCAAAGCAATGAAGAATCTGTGAGAAAACCCCATTTGCTGAATTGCAGTGACCATAATTTCTAACAGACATACACAACTGTGCAAGGGGAATTAAGCAAACAGACCAAACCCAAGGACAAACGTGTCAGCAGCCCAGACCAGCACTCATTCCAAGTGGCCACCACCTGATTGAGTGAAAAACACAAATAAAAAGCCACAAAGTAAAAACAACCTGGAAGATACTTTCTGGCACATTCCAATGATGAGTTTCAGTTTGGCACATGATACTCCCACATCTTCTGAAAAGCTGAAAAGTTGTCCTTTTACTGGTGGCCAAATAAGTATGAACTTCTTAACAGTCTGCTCTCCAAGAAAGTCAGCAGCTTCTCTGCTTTCTGGACAAAACTTATTCCTGTTGAAAGTTATGACTACAGGGTCTCCATCCCAGACCCAGATCACATCAATTTGAGTGTTAGCCCAAATCAGTATCAACACAGACAAAACATTAAGGAAGAAAGAAAGGAAGTACTGTTAATCCCTAGAATGAAGATCAAGGCCTAGAGCAAAGCAAGGTTAAGTGAACCTTTCATGTTTGCGCAGTAAATCTTGATTCCAGCCTGGAAAACAAGTCCAAGTCTCCTAACTTCCAGCTCCAGTCTTTGAGCCACAAAGCAGATTTCTTTCCAACTAATAACAGCTTACAAGACTTTTACTTTAACTTCTGCACAGAGGCAGATCAGTAAACCTCCCATAGCAGGAGACACAGTGCAGATGCACATGCAAAAAAGGAGCAGATAAAAATGCTATTTTAGATCTTTTAAAGGGTTTTTTTCTGGCCTTTCTTCAACCCACCCTCTCCTGCCACCGCACGGGCAAATAAATGATCATCTATCTACATAACACACACGCAGCCGGTTTCACTTGCTGCACTGTTGTAACTCTACTGAATTTATCTTTATCTTTGTTCATGAAGACAAATGGAGTGGTGCAAACCCCACTAAATGAATGGCTTAAAGTTAAAGGAAAGACAATTAGATGATTGCAGTAACGTGAATTAGTTTAAAGAGCTTACAGGGAGCTGCCAAAGTGCAGCCAACTTCTCAGGAGCAGATAGCTGTGCAGACTGGAAGCTGTGACTCTAAGAGTTACTGTGCATTATACATTGGCTGTATCCCCACCCTGAAAGGATGACCTTCTGGAGTTCATCACAGGTTTGAGCTTCACAAGGAAGCTGCAAGGCCAGGTTGGAATTAAATCAACAGCAATTAGTTCTAAGCTGAGAAGTCACTGTTACTTGACAGGAGAAGCTGTTTCACCCTGAGAGGACAGAAATGAATAAACCCTTATTCCTTTGGTTTGAGTCCCCCTGTCAGAGAAGTGACTCACTGGTGTCACTGCATTACAGCTCCAGCTTGACAGAAAGACTTGCAAGCAGCCTATTTCCAGACAATATACAGATTTTAACTCTTTACTGACCTGGCAACATGGTTTGCAACAAGGCTTTCAAAGCACCCCAGGAGTCAGATCAGGCATAGAGGGTGCTCAGTGATAAGTGACATCTGGCAATGCTAAGATCTACGTCCCATGTGCTGCATTGCTCTAATACTGCTGATACGATGCATTTAGGGTCCTGTAAACACATTGAGAACATTACCCTACCGGGTGATGTTTATTTATATATGCAGAATACACTGTCAAGTTAAAAATAGGGTTTGTGTGTGTGAAAATACCTACACTTGGATTATAAAAGCACATTCTACACTCTTGAGTGAGGAATGTGTCTCTTAGGGCAATAGCTCGGGATCTGCTGCATACCTGAAGGTGGCCAGCAAGTCCTGCCAAGTCCGTGTGCATCCAAAAGAGCTTCTGAGCTCTGCCCTGTCCCACCAGCAATGTTTGTTTCTTGGGTTAGATGGAAACCCTAGACCTAGTCAGAACCATTCCTGGATGTAGCCCAACCACCCTGAACATCCTTTGCAGACTTTGAGGCATCACCACTTGTAAAGTTCAAGCCAGAGTCTATGGTATGCAAGTGCCATTTTAAAATGAGTAATTTTAAAACACTTCGGAACATTTCTATGGAACAACTGGCAAATCTCCTTCAGAATTCTATTCCTACACAACAAAGCAAATTTTACACATCAGAAAACACACTTTAAATGGTCCTTTGCACAATGTGTTCACTAGTACATGTATAGATTAATGTTACCACATATTTCTTTCAAAACAAGTAAAGGCAGAAGGCATATAATGGACACTCAAAGTTGTGAATGCTCCAGCCCTGGCAGTGTTCAAGGCCAGGTTGGATGGGGCTTGGAGGAACCTGGTCTAGTGGAGGTGTCCCTGCCCGTGGCAGGGGGTTGGAACTGGATGAGCTTTAAAGATCCATTTCAACCCAAACCAGTCTGTGATTCTATGATGAGTTCAGGAAAGGGACCGCTTTCACGTCACTGTGCAGCACATCTGTAGGAGATAACAAAGGGCTTATATGCGACCTCAGAACACACATTTACAAACTGGAAAACTATAAAACATGCAGCATTCAGTACCACAGGTGGTTTCAGTGAAGGCAGAGGGTATCAGCACTGCTATAAACTTGACATGGAATCGCAACAGGCTTTGATGCATTTCAGCATCAGGCTCTTTGGAGCAAGCAGAGGCTCATCCAGCCTAACCTCCACCCAAGCACTGCCTTCCTCTTGGCCAAGTATTCCTGAAGTCTTGCATGGCAAGAAGCCTAGACTGGACATGGAAGACTTTAGATGAGGTTCAGGATAGATAAGGCTTTGTAATTGCATAGAAGGATAAAACGGGGATGGGAGGCAGAGTAAACTAAGGCAAGTGAAGAAACCCACGTTACCAAGGGCAGCATGTATTTGTGAGTTGCTGGATATCAGTGACACAAAGTCATTTAAATGCAGCTCTTCTAACCTAAATATAAGACTACAGTAAGAAGAAAAGCTAACATACTGCCATATTAACTTCGGAGACATAGGGAATTAAAGAGCTGAAATGCAGTGAGATCAGAACAATCATTACATGAAAACAAACAAAATTATCTTTGTCAGAGAGAGAGTCTCTCTTTTATATTCTGGTCAGAAAGGAAAAATGTTTAATTCCTGCATCCTTCAAGTGAACTAGAATAAAATCACCTAATCTGCATAATTCAGATGCAAGGCTTCATATTCAGGATGAACCAAAATCACAACAAAGTAGGCAAAAAGTGTTCTTCAGCAGAGTGGACTCAAAGCTGCATAGGTTTGTGCAGAAAAGTCTTGGTTTGTTAAAAAACTTAAAACTTCTTAGTACTAAAGTACATGAATTGAATGTATATTTGCATGGAATACATAGAGTGGAAGGACGAAAACAATCCTTAAGGTCAGGAGCTCTGGGTTGCACTGTGCCATCCACAACCCACTTGACACCCACAGTGCTTCCTGCTGATCTGAGATCTGCAAAGCAGAGAGGTGGTAGTGCCGACTAAGAACTTGATGTTATCCTATTCGGCCTTCTCCACCATGTCTGTGCAGACTGCTGGGCTCACTCCAAGATGCCAGAAGTGCCTTGGAACACCTACACAATGGCCTCCAACCCACAGTGCTGCTGAGTGTGCAGCACTAAGGTCAAGACCCAAGAGCACTGGTACATACAGAGAGGCCATGAGTGCCGTCAGCAGGTACAGTGTGTAAGCATCTATTTCCACATCACACCACAACTAGGGAAAAGCAAATGCTCGCAGCATGTAGCAGTTTCTAGACCTTGTAAATCTCTGCTCCTTCAGTCCAGATACTCGGAGTTCATGGCACAGACCAGCCCCAGCTGCAAGCTCAGTTCAGGGAGAGAGTGAAAGCAAATGTACGTTCTGCAGCACTACAGCAAACTCGAATATTTCTCAAGGACTGTTGATCTAAAAGACCTTCGATATACTTGATCTCATTTACTTTAAAAAGACTGTCAGAAAGACTTGTCAGCAACTTCTTGGAAAGACAGCAGAGGGAGGGGAAGCAGACTGTTAACATTAGAATATCACTTACCATCTGGATGTGTTTAACACAGCATCAGATATAAGATTTGGACGTAAATTTGCAGTCCTTGGTCTCATGCCCAGTCAAAATTTGAACTCAAGAACTTCAAGACACATTCTCGTCTGTGGGATGGAGCGTGTTAATAAAAGCTCCAAATATTACGACAATTTCACTGCTTATACTTGCCTGCACTTCTTTAAGAAAAAGTGCATTTAAAATAAAGGAATAAACCTGTAAGATGCCAGCAAACACCTACAAGCTCTGCTGCATGCTGGAAAATAAGAAAGGGAACAGAAGAACTGTAATCTCTGAAAGTCTGCAGTTTCAAATAGTCAGCTGATAAGCAGTCTTACTGATAGGCACCAGCTGAAAGGAAGTTCATGATTGTTCCTTATTTAACCGCTTGTGAGGTTAAACCACAACCACAGGGTGCCCAGAGAAGCTGTAGCTGCCCATCCCTGGCCAGCGTTCAAGGCCAGGTTGGATGGCACTTGGAGCAACCTGGTCTAGTGGGAGGTGTCTCTGCCTATGGCAGGGGTTTGGAACTGGATGATCTTAAGGTCCTTTCCAACCCAAACCATTCTGTGATTCTATAACTCTAAAACCAACTGCAAATGAGCAGCACAATAAAGTAAGTTTACAGTAGAACATACTGGATAGCATAAAGAAGGACAGTATTCTTGCTGCTAGCAAACAAAAGCAGAAAAATCAATCTACAGCCCCACAGACCTGAGCCTATTCCTTAGACTCACTTCCTCCCTCTGTCCTGGAAGCAGGAAAGACTCAGAGGGAGCTGAGCAAGAGCCTTTGCCCTACACCATCCATCACAGACACCCCACTGTTTTGTCAATACCTAGAGTTACAGACAGCACATAAAAGAATGACTATGGTGAGCTCTGAGTGCTTTTAATAGCTCTCATACCCAGACCACATCAACGTGAAATGCAGCTCTCATACCAAAAGCAGGTGGTTATCTTGTCAGCAACACAAATTCACACTCCTTCAGGAAAATCAGCACCAGCCTTTCCCTCCCAACTCTGCCCATCCTTCAGCAGCCTGAACCAGCACCCCTGAGTAATGCATCCGCTACAAAAGACCATTTAATGCCAAATAAAAGAGCATAAAGCTTTAGTGCATTTTAAAAAACATATTATTTCTATATTTTAAATACTTACTGTCAACCCCCCCCCACCAGCAATAACCTGTCAGAACCCATCTGGGAAACATCATCTACATTTTGCACTTTCCGTCGTAATTCCCGGTATTTATGTTCTTAATTGAGTAAACAGAGCAAGAACAAACCATGGAAAAATGTTACTTGGTGGTGAGTTACTTTCTTCTCCTCCTGCTCATTTTGAAAAGAGAGAAAGAAAAAAAGAACATTTCAGATCAGAAAGCACTAAAGATTAAAACAAGAACTTAAAAAAACCCACAACAACCTGAACGCATCCTAAACCATAACTTTTGCTGTAGGTTTTAATTGTACCTATTCCTTATGTAGCCAAATGATGTTGCCAACATATCTCCACAACCCCACGCAAACACCATGTCACATTCCAAGTCATTTACTGCCTGCAGTGCTGACAGCTTTACACCTACACGGAATGTCCTCTCTGCTGTGGAAGGCACCCCTGTGCCACAGGTAAATAGCATTCAGCCTCTACCTTCTAAACCACAGCAAAGACACGTTGTTAAGTTAAAATAAGCAAGGCCAACTGAAGGCAGCTTATAAAGCACTACCCTTGCCCACTTATGTTACAGTAAAAACGATGTAAACTCACCAGTGCTGAGTTAAGGATGCAGGAGAGAACATGGCTTTAAGTTATCCGAGCCAGCGGGTACAGATAGGACAGACCCAAGGAAAGGACCAACACCCAGAAGCCTGTCCTTGTCCAGCTATCACCTTGCCAAAGCACAAAACTGTTTGCCAAAGGAGGACATCACCAACTGTTCTGTCATGGCATGCTTACGCTTCTGATGGGGCTGCATGGAACAGGAGGAGCTGCCACACAAGGAGCCCTGTCCCTGGGTGAGAGGAGCAGTTGATAAGCAAGTGAGACATCTTCTCACAAGAAATTCTGATGGAAAACAACACATTGTCAGACTTTCTTATAAAAAAAAAAAAATATTTTCTTGCTGAAAAAGGAAACATTTTCACTTTGGTGGCCCAAAAAAGGAACAGCTCCATATTTTCCAGTGTAACCATACAGATTTCTTATGAAAACAGAAGTGTTGTATAAAAGCTGTCTAGCTGATGAACTAAGCAATCTCTGTTAAAAATATCCACCATCTCAAACATTTGGAGAGAACATGCTCTGCTCTCTGTACTTGAGAGAGGAGTAACCCCACAGTGAGGCTCTTCAAACGCACACATCACATTCAGAAACACTGTACTGCACAAAAAATTAAGTCAGGAGAGACTGCAACCAATATAGGCAGGTATTGCTAGAGCCATGGATATGGTATATGCTAAAAAATCAGCATTAACTCCATCACTCTGTGAGTACGTGTATATTTGTGTGTCTGTGTACACGAGCATACATATACACACCGTGCATATACATACATACACATATTTACACACACACACGCATGTCTGTATTTCATGGTATGTCCAGGCCATTATAGCTGGTCCAAAAGGCAAAATCATTTAAATCAAACGATCTGGAGCAAAACACTTAAAGCACTGTTTATTTTCCAGCTGCTACGACACAGAGCTAAGCTGGGCTGTATCTGAACCACAGGCTCACTGACGCCGTGGAGTGGCACTGACTAGCAAGGCTGTATTAAGCTAAGCTAGATGCAGACTGGTTTTCTTTCTCTCTTATTTCTTATTATTTCATTTTGTAAAAAGACACAGCAGAAATTCCAACAGATTTCTCAGTAAGAGCCACCAGCCTTCAGTGCAGTAACACAAGCGACCAGGTCTGTAATACTTGAATGATTATTCACAGGGTGCAAGCAAAGTGTATGGCAAACTGATGTTTCTTAGCAGGAGCTTTTCCCTACAGAAGTCGGCATGTGCCAGTAGAACATAACACATCAGTGTAGCATAAGGTTTATCTGAAGATCCTGAGAAGAAAAGTAGTCTCTGTGTAGAGTCTATTACTATGACAAAGCATATGGCTAAAACACACTCAAACAACAATATTCCACAGCTGATCTACAGCACTGATTTCATCTCCTCAACCAGCACAGAGAGCTCTGTGTGCTAGGGAGCATGGATGCATGTGCCATTTCCACTGGGTTTTTAAACTGGGAAGCTCTATTTGCTCACAAATTATTTCAAATACAGGCACCCTGGTCAAAGCCCAAAGTTTTGTTATAACAAGGTACACATAAAATACTGTGAACAAAAAGCCCACCCCATCAAAGCACGTGGGAACTTTGGTATCCACTTTAATACAGCCTGAGTTTTTTCCTATTGCATCTACATTATCCAGATCCCTTTAATTATCATTCAGGTTCTTCTCCAGCACAAAGCCTTAACCTTACAGTGAAGGTATGCTCAAAGTATTCATAGATGAACAGCAGATTTATTGCATGTTCAGGCATTTCTCAGCACTTACAAGGGCTCAGGCTGCATCAGACTTTCGAGCTACAAAGCAACACTCGATCATCTCATCCCCTGAAAGTTCCTTCAAAATACATAGATTGAAATGGTTTACAAAGCAACTGTCACGTTACTGTTACACTCAAGAATGTGGTGTGAAATTAGCTTGTTCTTTCTAAATTGTAATTTAGCCATGAGCAAAACAGGTTAGATGCATCTGAGGGCGTGACGTGCAGTCATCTTACTACCCAGACCTCGTTAATCAAATAGCCTTTCACTCATTCTCAGCTATACCCAAGGAAACATACATGAACACAGCAGCACCCATTCTTACCTAGGAATAGGTTAAGCACATAGGTAACTTCTATTTTAATGCTGCTTCTATTCTAATGCTGTATTTCCTGACATCAGAAAGCGTTTCTGAATCAGGACACCGCAGTCACTAAACAATATGAGAGTCATACTGAAGCAAATCTCAACCCTCATTCAAAGATCCTGCCCTGATTAAAATGTGTTTATTTTCATTAAAAGTAGCAAAATCTTTAGCTGCTCTATGTTATTTGCTATACTTTAATTTACAAAGCAGAAAGCACTGCTTAAAAGGCAGACCATTTTCTTTAAAGCACCCAAGATTTAAAGAATTTATCTAAGTCACAAAGCAGTATCAATTCCCAACCAAAAAAACAAATAGTGACTTTTAGGAGTACATGAGATTCTACATCATTTACTTGCTTTAACCCATCAGCTTTGACAGCAAACTTGTGCCATAAACAAAGCCTTTGTAAAAGTGTGATTGTTTTCCATCCTTCATAATTAGCCCTTTTGTCAGCTTGGTACTAAAGAGTAACAATAATCTTCTATTACAACGGTGCTCAAAGAGCATTTCATAGTTCTTCTTTCCTGCAGAATAAAAGGCTGCACTAATTAATTGCATCCCCTCTGTTTTATGCTTCATAAAAACTTTCACAGAGCTTTCAAAGGCACAAAAACACATTTAAACAGCCTACACTCCTCAGAAAACACCATGTGTGCCTCTGAAAACTCCTTCCTAAAAGACATGCCCACAACGAGTAAAGTTAGAAAGATTTCTGCTTTAGAACGACTTACAAAAACATGGGTGGTTACAGCTGACACTAATACTAAAGATGCTCACACTGCCTCCAGACTAATGGAATTAAACACACTGAAGTCGGTAGCATTCTCTGTCTCTCACAAGTTTTCCCATCAATAGAGAGCCCTGGTATAGCTCAAAATTAGTATACCAAACTAAACAGAAATCACCTCCTTATTTTCTGGTTTATCCCTAACTACAGGATGAAGGGTTTTCTGGCTATCAGAACTACAGATTGTAAAATTAAGAAAATCAGAAGAAATATTTAAAAGCTCAAAGCTATCTCAGAGTTGTAAAATTAGGATGTGCTAAGATACAAATTCCTTACGAATAAATATTTCCTCTAACACCCTAGTAATGTCTTATGGGGGGGGGGCAGAAATGCAGTGCAATCTGTAAGACACCTGAGAAATGCTGCGTACGATAGCAACAGACTCATTTAACAAAACAAGAAGCCATGTAGTGATATCAACCAGATGTAATTTAGAGCATCACAAAAATAGTTTCTGTTCATTTCATAACATGTTAATGCAAGGATATAAAATAAGGGATAGATAATGTATCTGTGCTTCTTATCCTACAAGTATATATGATCTCTTGTCAGCACCGACACTTTTCTTTCTTATATAATTAGGACGTAGGATGTCTATTACTGGGACACCTACGTAAATATTAAATTAGGACATTTATTCTTCTCAGTTATTACAGTGAAGTCACTGGAAAAAATCCTTTTACTTCTACAAATCCAGCATTAATCTAAATCTCAGTAAAGTAAAGCTACTGCATAATTGTGCTCACAGAGATACTGTTGAAGTTAAAGGCCAAATACATGTTTCTCAAAGATTGTGAAGTATTCTAATCCCCATTTTGGGATTCCCATTCAAGAAGTCAGTATGATGGCTGTAAAAACACAGCACCTATATTGCATAGCGGCTGCACAGTTGGTACACTTATTGTCAGGCTGTCAGGATTTCCTATAAGTGCAGTTACCATACCGAAACCCCTGTGCCTAAGCCAGGGAAATTACTTACCCCCTTGAAACCATAAATTTAAAGTAAATCTTAAAGTAAATTCAAAGAGAAAGGCAGTTTATGCTTATTTAAGCTAGAGAAACTGGGTTAAAATAGACAGCATTGCTACAGATGTTCAGCAACGTGAGAAAATGAGTGATTTGGGGGTAGAATCCAAGAGGCAGCTCAAGGCATTTCTTTCAAGTCACCAGGTCAGGGACTGGATTCCTTGGAAGGGGGTTAGCTCAGTCCCTCTGAAAGCCAGGAGGCTTCAGGAAACTGGCAAACAGCCCCAGGCATTCTGTACTCCAGCATTTTCCAATCAATTGGCACGTGCTGCAGGCACAACCTTCATTCTAAGGGATGCTCTGTCACGTAGCGAAGGCTTCATCCTCATCTCTTCAGGTCAGTTTTAATGAAAAAACAGCATTAAAAAAAACCAAAGTTCGATCTCATGAGGTCTTTACTTGCAAAGAGAATGCTCCCTATGAAAGGATGGCTGTGTCTATTTGTTGAACTAACTAAGGAGCACAGAGGAACTCCAAGGTGTGTCAGTGAGGCCCAGTTTTAGAAACCAGAGCACAGGATCACTCTGGTGAGCTAACTGTAGCAGATAAGCACAGCAGAAAATTCAGAACTAAAACCAAAGGCTTTTGTAAAGTGTGGAAGGAGCATGTTCTCTAACAAAAATACCAGCATCCCTACCTCAGTGGACCCTTACAAACTTCTGCTGGAGAATTCAAACGCTGTAAGTAGGTCCAGTGCTAAAAGAAATCACAAGAAAAATGCTGCTTCTATCTCTGGCTTGGACCCGAAGAATAAAAGCAAAACCAAATCATTTAAAGTACCTCAAAACTAGGGGGTTTTGCCTGCATCACCCACACAAACAAGGAGCAGCTCCGAGGAAGCCCCTGGAATTGCATCGCCTTCACTCTGCTATATGGGAGAGTAAACCATGGCATGTTCCCCTCCCATGGAAGTATTGATAAATCAAATGTATAACATGTGCAAAGGCTCAAACTGAACTATGAGATTTTTTGCCTCTATCTAGAGTCCTGTGTTACATTACACTGACCAACTGGTTGCATTCGTGCTTGCTACTGGCACAACATACGCTGCTTACATGCTCCATCACAGTCTGTCAGTACCTAAAGGGCCCTACAGGAAATCTGGAGAGAGGCTTTTTACAAGGGCAGGTAGGTACAAGACAAGGCAGAATGGCTTTAAACTGACAGAGGGGAGACTGAGATTAGACATTTCTAAGTTCTTCCCTGTGAGGGTGCTGAGGCGCTGGCACAGGGTACCCAGAGAAGCTGTGGCTGCCCCATCCCTGGCAGTGGTCAAGGCCAGGTTGGACGTGGCTTGGAGCAACCTGCTCTAATGGAAGGTGTCCCTGCCCATGGCTGGGGGTGGAACTGGGTGAGCTTTAAGGTCCCCTCCAACCAAAATCAGTCTGTGAGTCTACGATACTTGCAGAGGCTGCTCTCTCTGGGACTCGCCCCCAAAGTGGAAAGGAGGTGGTCTACAGTAACAGCCTCTACTTCAGGTCGGCACAGTAACTTTTGGGCTACAGCTATGAAACACTGCCTGGGGAACAAACTGAAGCAGCACACGCTGACCTGACCCTCCAGTCTTGTTCCCAGCAGCTGCCCCTGACGGGATCTGGTTGGGGTCTGCAGTATCCACAGTCAGTGTCCTACTGAACTGACAGAACACTTTTCCTTTTCGAACCTCACTACTTCCAGTAGAGCACTAAGTCACTATTTTGAGCTGTAACCAGCTGGGCCCAGTTTAGCTGTAACAAAACTCTGTGCCAAACCAAAGGTCACCAAGTGGCACTGCAGTGACAGAGAGGGGAGAGCGCGCTGCTGGGGGAGCCCCCTAACTGCATTTCATACCTCATCAGGAAATATGTTTATTACACACAAACTTGTCAGAACTATTTATGGCTATATTATTATACATAATATATATACAGTGCAGTCAAGCAGTAGAAGGACCCCTCCTGTACACCCTCCACAGCTGTTGCATAGGTACTTCAAAACCACCCTCTTTCAGGAGTGATCCCTGGCCATAGGCCAGGCAATACAACTGAAGTGATGCCTCACTGATTAGAGCTTATCCTCTCCACGGCTGATGAGGCATGACCAAATGACCTATGTGATGGACACAACCATTCTCTTGACCCCTTCTTGGGGCCTCTCATAACTTGTGATATATTTATTACCTTTTGTGTGCTCAGCAAAACATCCAGAACACTCTGAAAGCTGCTCATCAACTCCCCATAAAACACCCACTTGACTGCTGTTGGGGTGCTGCTGTTAGAGCAACAAGGTGGTTCCAGTGCCCTGGAACACATCTGCATTTTCCTTTGTCAGATACTGCCAACCAAAGAAAGAATTAGCACTTACATAAAGTCTGATTGTTTATGTTTTAAAACCTACAGGCCAATTACAGAACTGACTGACAGCTCCTTTACTGCAGCCAACCCCTAATGCTTACATTCAAACCAGGAATACATGCCAACAGGTACTCTGCCTCACCTGGAACAAATGCAAAGCATACTTTAAATACTTTGGGTGTATTTTTATTTCAAAAGGCTGCAACAGTCAACACACATAATGATGAAACAAATTATTATGACATACTACTTGAAAAACATTTCCTTAGAGCTTCATTAACTCAGCATTAAACCAAATTAGGATATAGCAAACGTATCTACAGGGTAGAAATTAATTACATATTTGCATTTTAGTCACACTATGACATTATACAGCTGGGCCTGACTGCTACCTTCATCTGGAATAGAACTGTCACTGGTGTCGATAGAAACTCTCAGACAAGGTCTGCAGCTCTCGGAGCATGACTCCACAGGGATGCTCAGGGAAGTCAACTAGCATTAGTTTAACACATGACCTAAAGAAGATTAGTTAAACTCTATGTGGATGCTTTCCTTCAGAATTAAAGTGACTTTAATATGATTTCATTACTTAAGTTTGGAAGTGAAGTAAACTGAATTGAATTAGGTCACCTTAATAGTGAAGAAAAGCATCCACACGGAGTTTTGATGCAGTGCAGCAAGCTACTTTAAAAATTAAAGTCATATTAGTTTTCCCTTGTGTCCATTCATTCACAACCCCTTCAGGAAGGCTACAGTTGTAAAACTATTAATCTGATTAAATGAAATTTCAATTTATCAAATCACACAATTCCACTTGCTAGTGTGAAGAAATCACTAAATATTAAAGTGAGTTGCCTGGGAAAGCCATCCAGCTTCAGAGGAAGCAGGGTATTTTTGCTGTGGTACTTCAGTGAGTTATATTAAAGGACTTCAAAAACACTCACCCAACTTCAGAATTCGATGAGTGACATCCAGGCAGTATTTCAAGGGGTGGGAAGAGGGGTCTGAAGTACCTTTTGGTTTTGCTTTAAGGCAGAGAAACTTCATTAGACCATGTTTCATATCTAACAAAAAGCACATTTCCAGCTATAAGAAGACCTCTAGCAATCTTATGTAGCCTTCCATGCAGACTAACTCAGGGAAGGCAAGTAATAATGGATAAATCATTATCAAACAGCTCAGAGGAAAAGACAATGCAGTTAAGTAAGGCTGAAGGGATGATTTGACCTGCACTTGTCTCAAGAGTACTGGATCAGTGATACAGCCTTTTTTAGTCCTGTTGACAGAGGAAGGACAAGGGAAGATGAATCCAGAACTGGCAATCTCTAACTCCAAATACACCTCTTGTTTTTTCAGAGAGCATTCTAATCTAAACCTCAGTCAGATGCTTTCCCTCCTGTCACAGTCACACAGAAAGTCTGCAGATGCTATTACACTAAAGGTGGAGAGGTCTCTCAGTAGAGCTATAAAAAACCATCTCTTCACAGAACACATTTTAAACATGCAAGGTGTATATTTGCATTTTTATAGTACCTTATTACAACACACACATCTGTCAGTCTCCAACTGCACCAGAACATGTCATGTGGTTCAGAGCCATTCAGCTTTCATACTGGAGATGAGCCAGTCATAGTAAAGATCTCTCAGGTAGCCCTTGCACACTTGAACAAGCTAGACACAGCTTGTTTCAGGACATCAGCTCTCAGCAAAACATGACCAGACCCACCATTGCTGTGGGTAACAAGCCCTGTAGTTACAGAAATGGGGCACAACAGCACGTAACTAGGTACACCACACAAGCCTGCATTTTCTTCAAATATTCCTGTAACAGCCACATTCAAAACTAAGCTGCCAGAGGGATGGATCTGTGAGCTATTTTAAGTGCTTTGACAACTTCCTTCAGGAGCCTGATAGAAGTTAGCAGCACTCACAACAAGCAAACTAAAACTAGCGGGCTTAAAAATAGCGTAACACCCAAAATACCAATAAGAACAAGAACAGTCGTTTGCAAGCTTCTTTTCTTCAGACCTTCCAGGCTCACTGAATTAAGAACAGGGGACAATTGCAGCTCTACAGCAGTTTTCCAGAGTGAACGTTTCAAATGTATTGGCTACATGCTTAATCACATGTTTGAAGTAGGTATCAAGATCAAAAGGCAAGTAATGTTACATTAAAAAGGAGAGTGTTAATCTGAAACTGCAATTAAAAATATGAACTCCAGGGAAAGAGCTGTTTGAGTTGGTAGCAGAAACATTATACATAGAATTAAGATCACTATTACAGTATTAGAAATGAAGCATACAAGCCAGATAAGCAGCAGCACCTAATGACTGAGTATTTACACAGCTGTAAAACATCTACCAGGAGAATTGTGAGTACATGTGTTTGGAACTGTGCAGGGGAAATCTTCTCCACCTGATCCTGTACAACAATTTGCTTTATTGCTTGGCAGCTCTTGGTTCCTACAGGACTACCAGGAAAGGTTCATTGGTTAAAGCCACGTGTACCTTGAGTGAACTAACGATACAAACTACCAGTTTATTCAAAGCAGAAAAACCTTACCAATAAGACTATTTAAGCTCCCGTGAGACCCCACTTGCGGCACCGTGTGCAGTTCTGGTATCCTCAACATGAAAAAGGACATGGAACTGTTGGAACAAGTCCAGAGGAGGCCACAAGGATGATCATGGGACTGGAGCACCTCCGTATGAAGATAGGATGAGAGAGTTGGGGCTGTTCAGCCTGGAGAAGAGAAGGCTGCGTGGAGACCTCAGAGCAG
>JAOEHY010008693.1:0-51806 GCA_025447955.1 Psilopsiagon aurifrons | reverse complement strand
TGGAGCAACTGCTCCAGTGGAAGGGGTCCCTGCCCGTGGCAGGGGTTGGAGCTGGAGGAGCTTTGAGGTCCCTTCCACACAAACCATGCTGGGATCCTATGAACAGATGTCTGATGGAGCATACTCTAAAGGCACACCAGCCATACTGAAAGTCGGTTGTTGCTATCAGCCCTTGCAGGATAGGTTTTCCCATTCAATCTTTCAAAAGGTTTTCATTTTAATCAGCTCCAATTACAGCACCAGACAGGTAGGACTGATGTATAGAACCCAACACAGCATCTCCAAAGCAACCGGGCTGTAATTACACCCAAACCAGCTGACTATCCTGCCTGTGTCAGAACCTGGAGCAGCTCAGAGAGCAGCTCGATCCCCACAGCACAGGGAGGTCCAAGGGCTGAATCTGTGCGCTGGGATGGGCCAGCCATTGCTGGGATCCTCCAGCGATGAGATGCAGCACCCTCCTTGCACCACACAGCTCACAAACCCCCCTGGGCAGATGGGAAGAGCGGGGAGGCGGATTTCCTGGTCACCAGCTCACACATGCAGGCTACACTCTGAGCACGGAGCTTTCCAGGTCCTCAAGAGCCAAAGCATCTCAGCACAACAGACAAAGCCTGCCATGAAACAGTAATGAAAACACCCCGCAGTTTGTGGAAGATGACACTAATCACCTCCCCAAGGAGCTCACCTCCATCATCTCCATCTCCTTGTGCCCAGAGGCTGCAGGGTGCAAATGCCTCCTGCCATCACTGCCTTGGGGCTGCCTGTGGTGCAGGGGTGCAGGCAGAGCCCACCATGGTAACTGCTCTGCTCCCCTTGCTCCCTATCTGCCTGCAGGGGGGGGGGCATCTATAGGTGCTCTGGATTAAGCATCTTGGATCCAAACAAACACACAACACAGCGGGAGAGAGCAGGAGGCTACAATCGGCTTACACCCAGATTACTGCAACTGCTTTTGCAAGAAAAAACTTATTAGCAACCCAAGAAGTCAGGACAGCGCTTTTACATCTTACCCTAAAGCTCTCTGGATTAAAACAGAGGCATCCTAATTAAATCAATAGGTTCATATGCTCCTGGTGAAGCTGATATTTACACCAGCACCAACCCCCTGCAGAGAAACGGGCTGCTTCCATCCCAGCACAGGCAGCGTTATTCAGCTCCAATCTCAGTGACAAGCAGGAATTAAGGGGTTAGATGCACACGTCATCCCAGCCTGACTCAGGAGGGAACGGAAAGCAGGAAAGTCAGAACACACAGTGATAATGCAGATCAAACCCCAATTAACCGGCCCTGGGCAGCACCCAACCATGGCAAAATGGGGCAACCGGAGAGCAAAGAGGTGTCCTCAGCAGACAGACACACAGGACCCATGGACACAGCCACCAGCAGGTCTCATCCCAAGGTGACTCGAGCCATGCCTTTGGGACACGCAGACAGCCCCCAAGCAGGACACAGTGGCAGTTTCACAGCCATCCTACTGCAAATGTCTCGACCTCCAAAGCCACCTCCACCACCACCTCCTCACAAGTAACTCCAAAGGCAGTCGCCTACCTTTGCCTTTCCCATTTAAGACAGTTTTCCCTCTCCAGAGCCCGGGTTAGCGTTCTCCATCTCCTCTATCCCAAACACAAGGTGTCTCCATGTGCCGCAGGGGGTGTGCTGAGCCCCTTTGGCTCCATCAGCATCCCCCGGGGTGAGCCAGGATTCACTGAGCTGCTGCCCCAGACCCTTCCCCATCCTGCCCCTGCCCCCCTCACACAAGGCTGTGTTATCTGCAGCCCACCCATCCCCAGGAGCCCGTGAACGGGAGAAGGCACAATGGCTTTAATGAATAACTCCAACTTTCTTCTCCCTGCTCTTCTGGCTTTTTCTTCATGAATAATGCAGGAGCTGTGGCTCAGGACACTGCCCCCTCTGTCCCCCACCAGTCCCCGAGGCAGCAGGGAGTGGGCTCAAGTGCCAGCCAGGGCCTGTCCCTGTGTCCTGGGTGCCAGCACTGCTGGTACAACAAGGTTTTGTTCCCAGATGCAGCTTCCTTTTGTTCCAGCCCCGCTGGCAGCAGCATTCACGGTGGCGAGACATCCCCATGCATCATGCGGCAAAGCAGAGACCTCACCGACTCTGGAGCCGGGCC
This sequence comes from Psilopsiagon aurifrons, assembly GCA_025447955.1. Taxonomy (NCBI): domain Eukaryota; kingdom Metazoa; phylum Chordata; class Aves; order Psittaciformes; family Psittacidae; genus Psilopsiagon; species Psilopsiagon aurifrons. Next base: position 49,672 of record JAOEHY010008693.1, on the reverse strand, counting down.
ACGATGGGCACTTCCCAGGCAGGGGTTCCTAAGCATTGCACCAGTTTCTCCCCTCTCCAACAGCAGCTATGGAAATGAAGGCAATAAAGGTGGCAGAAGGATGAGGAAGCCTCATCTACCACGCTCATCTGAGTGATTTCCAGGTTACGTGAGTGCCAACTCTGCCGGTACCAAATTGTAAGAGCATGTTTAATTAAAGATACTTCCCCTCTGTCCTGTAGCCGCAGTCCTGATCTGCCCCAAACACAGACTCTGATATTACTTAGTACAAGGTACAAGAGGAAGTCCAAGAAGGGTGAACCCCTCAGGTCTAAGCCAAGCCAGATGCTGGCCCACATTGGAGAGGACACGTTTGGATAGCATGGGCTTCCCTGCTCTTTTGCGAGCAAAAAGGGAAAACTCCCTTTGAGTTCCCAGACCTTGCCCCAGTGCAGACAGCGCAGAGCACACAGCAGAGCCAAGCAGCTCCCAATGCCTCTGAAGCCCTCCCTGCTCCCAAACCACCCTCCAGACCTGGGTGCAGGGTGCCCTGCCTCAAGCTGCTGCACGCCGGGAGGTGCATGGGCTCACACCACCCCCCAAACGCCCCCCAGCCATCCTGTACCTCCGTCACAGAACCACGACTCAAGGGGAGCATAAGCAAACAGAGCGAAGCAGCTGCCTCCTCCCCAGCCCCACTTCACGCCTTGTGCTGAATCACTGCATCACCAGCACCGCTGCTGGGACCTTCCAAGAACCTTGTGCAGAGCCCAGCAGCATCAGCTGCGGGTTTAACTCCTGCAGCATCGCAGCACACCAAAGGCATCCCGAGCCAGGCAGAGGATAATCACCTCCCAGCAGGTTCCAGCAGAGCCTGCATCATCCTGCCCTGCATATCATTAACTCTACCTCCAGCAGCTCAGTGCTTTCCTGCCAGCCGGACTCCGGGTCCCGGGGGGGCGGCTCTGGGGTGCAGAGGGATGCGGCACAGCAGGGAATTGGGGTGATTCCCAGCCTGGAGAGACACAGTGCATCTCAGCTGCTTTCCACATGGCGGCGGCGTGGGCTGAGCGCTCAGACGGGAGCAGGTTTTCCTCATTGTATTCCCTCTGGAGCAGACTCAACGTCTCGGAGCACAGGGCAGGGGGGAAGGGAGGTGAAGGAGAGGATGAGGACAAGGGCAGAGAGCAGGGGGAAAGGGAGGAAAGATCATAGAGCACTCTGTGTTGGAAGGGACCCTAAAGCCCATCCAGCTCCAACCCCTGCCACGGACAGGAGCACCTTCCACCAGAGCAGCTTGCTCCAAGCCCGTGTCCAGCCTGGCCTTGAGTGCTGCCAGCAGAGCCCCGGGCCTGAACAGCATGCGGTCCTTTGCGGCTCTGCAGCGAGAGCCAAAGGCTGCAGCAAACCCTGCCCCAAGCAGGCAGCACTTCCCACACAGACCCTGGGGCCCCACTGCAGAGCACTTCTCCCCCCAGTAACCCCAGCACAGATGCGCAGCCCCCCCATCATCACACAGGGCCGGAGCTTAGAGGAAGGGAGAGACTGCTGGAGCCCCCAGAGCAATCCGGGGGAAGCGGGATGGGGCACACAGGACCCGCATCCTGTCCGAGGACAGAGGACACTGCGGGGAGGTGGAGCTGTCCTTAAACAGAGAAACAGGAGACGGTTCTCCTCCCAGAAACGCCCCCACGGTCCTAAAGACTCCTTATACCAAAGCTGCTCTGGGCTGAGCAGCAGTGAGACCTCTGGGATGTAAGTCACGCAGATGACTTTCTGATCCAGAAGGACCAAGGCAACTCTGCTGTTCCAGCTCGGACGTGAAAACATCCCCAAGTCTGAACCTCCGACCCTTTCTGGGCTCACCCCTGTGGTAATCCTATGCGTTCCTCTTTCCCAGCAGCAAGGCACAGCTTTTAAAGAGGCAATCCCAAAACGCGGCAGAGAAGTGATTTAAGGGATGGGCACAGCCTGCTTGTGTATCCCAGATACAGTGGTAATTAGGAAACAGATGGGGAAGGAGGGGAGGGAGGGAGGAATCTTTGTTAGGTTAATTGTCTGAAGTCACTAAATGAAATAGAGGTGGCCTGATTTCCCTGGAGAATCCTACATAAACTTAGGGATAGACTTTTGCAGAGAATAAAAGAAGGAGCTTCCAGTGAAGGATGGCAAAAGATTACAACTAATCAGACAGGAACACAAGTGATAAACCCAAGTTAAAACACAAAGATCCCCTTTGTAGCTTCAAGTAAGGGATCCACCAATCTGACCCACAACTTCATTACCATCCTATTAAAATGCTATCTCCATTTTCCTGATTAAATGCTTTAGAGTGGAGAAGTCTTTTTGTCTTGGTTGCCCTCCAGGGATGGGGGAGCTTTGGTGCATGAGGACTAAGCCCCATGGGGGGTTCAAATGACACCTTTTTGAGCAAGCTCTTCAAGTCTCTTGCTCCCCAAGGTGCCCTCCAAGGGTCAGATGGACCCAGAACCTGATATTTCAGAGCAAACACAGCAACATCCCCCTTGATTCCTGGCTCCCAAGGGTTTAATGCTAATGCCCACTGGATGGTGTATGCCAAGGGGTACCTTCTTCTGTCCCCCAACAAGAGCGCACAACTCACTCCCCCCAGTGCTGCAAAACCTCCTTTAGCCATTCTAACAGCTACAAGCCTCAAACAACCCATCACAGGGTTATAGGTGACGGTTCACTTCATCATAAGCACGGTGCTCCTCAGTTTCCCACGTGAAAGGGCATCACAACCACCACAAACTGACTTCAGCTCGACTCTGCTGTCTCTGTTTCTCATTACCCCAGAGCAGCTGCTGGGATAAGGGCAGAGCCAGCCTTGCTGACCCGGATTAGTGACCCACGGCCGAGCCAAACAGATTTCAAATCAAGAGTGGGGCTGGAAGGGAGAAGGATAAAGGGATCAGATGCAATGGGACTATGTGAGCAGGACCAGACCTTGGGATTTGAAGCCATAAGCCACATCGCTACTAATTGATCAGTTACTTCTCTCTGGTTTCCCCTGTACTGAAGCAATGCTTTCCCTATCTGGTGAAATTAAAACATGATTCAGCCTCTTAAGAAATAAACACTAAAGAGATACAAGATCTGAGTTTAAAAACTGAATTGCTTCTAATCTGCAGAGATTGCCTATTGCCAATCAACTGAGCCATCATGATACCAAAGAGACCAAACATGGGGCAGGGATACACCTAAAACAGTGCCCACAACCACAGAATCCTGCCAGGGGCCCTGACTGCAAGGTCTGGTCTTGCCACTGGGTCCAGCATCTCCATTTCCCCTGTGCAGGACTGGAGCAGGCTGGGCTCTGCCTGCACCTCTCTATGGGGCCATGGCTGCTGGAGCTACAGAACCCATGTTGCACCTCCAAGGGTGTAACCCTGAGCCCATTGAATGAGACAGCAAACCCTTGCTGACAGCCCTCCTTCCTGACCTTAACAACACTGAGTAACCCATGAGGACAAAAGGATGCACAGCACACATCAGCACCATCATCCTGGTGCTCTGCTCTCCGCAGGGCTCCAGCCAGCAGCAGGGCACTGCCAGCACTGCAGGCAGCAAAGCATCCCATCATAGCTAATGCTGGCTGCCCAAGGGGAGAGCCAGCACATTCCAGCAGCACAGAGGAGATGCAGAGCCTGGAAGAGGGGGTGGCCTCAGTTGTGCCCCAGAAAACAGTGGCAGGAGGTCAGAAACAGGGCTGGTTGCCAGCCAAAGTTCAGCCCTGCTTGGAGATGAATGAAGTCACGGGGGAATAACTCAGTCCAGCACCTCAACTACTTGAAGATGGGGACAGCACAAGCTGCAGGTCTGGGATACAGGGAATAAGGAGGACGAATAAAGGCTCACCAGAGAAGATGAGCCATATTTTCTTCTCAGGATGCTTGATCACATTGATTCCTTACAGGCTTACACTGAGCAATCAGGACTCCAGGCAGGTATCAGATTCACTTGCAGAGACCAGGACTGCAGTATCCCCAAGGCACATCCGCTCTCCCACCACAGGCTTATGGAGAAAGGCTGAACCTGGACCCTTACACCCACTCCACATGGAGCCCCATAGTGCAGCTGCCCCTGGGGCAGTGGTGACTGGATCCATCTGCCTTTCCCATGGCAGCATCTGCTTGGAATCAATACCAAGAGCATCTCCAGCCCAGCTCAATAAGCCCCTTTTTACTGGACAACAGACAGAAACTGCATTTCCATTGTAGATAAGCATTTGGTTTGCTTTCTGGCATGTAAGTTCCGTGGCTGAGCACATAGCACATCCCTGCTGTTTGCCTGCACTGATTCATTTTGCAAGAGCTCCTTCTGACTGAGAACCAGGATTTATTGCAAATTGATGGACATCTGTTGACTTGAACCAGGGGACAGCAGTGATTTAGTGCATTCAGTAGCCCACAGAATAACTGCTTGGTGCTTAACCAGGGCCTCAAGCTTTCTTGAGATGAGGAGAACACACATGCCAGTCCCTGCAGCATGAGCAGTCCTCCTTATCTACCTACAGGGAAACTGAGGCAGGCATTGAAAAGACTGATCCACCCCCAGGGTAGCTACACACACTAATGCAAAGCACTTTCCAACTTCCTTCCAACTTTCAAGCCTGAATTAGGTAACATTAGCTCCATGGATGCTCTCTGCCACTGCAGGCGTCCAAAGCCATCCTTAAGTCAAGCCACACCACCCCTGCCTGAGCACATCAGGGATTAGACACTGAGAAGTTCATTAGTGCCATTTCCCCACTTATCACAGCCTGAGGGGGGGTAACACAGCACTGGTGACTCGCTGGTCAAACAGGGAGGCCACTGTCCTCTGCTGCACTGAGTGGAAGTGACACACTGCTGCTCGCTATCTGTTCCTGGAGCTGACACCACAGCCGTGCTGTCTGCTTCAAACAGGAGGGTGATGCTAATCCCTGCCCATGATACGGCCACGCTGGTCAGCCTGGGTTTAACTCCCTCCCATGACAGCAGCCTCTGTGCTGCTGCCTTCTACATGGATGGGAGCACAGGGAAGTAGCTCCCTGGCATGAGGAGGCAGCTCCTTGTCCCTGTGCTCCTTCCCCACTCCTGTGGTCACACACACCAGCCTTCCCCACAGAGTATAAGCCTTGACTGCCGAGGTACCCACACATCTGCAGTGATATCCTGCACCCACGGACCAAACACTTACAGGGAACTTCAGAGCTTCTCCTTTCCTTCTTATCCACTCCTGCTGGAGAAGGTCTTTTCCAAAGGGTTCCTGCCTGGCTGATTCAATCCTGGTACACATCAATGCTCCAGCGAAGCAGCTCAAAACACTTCACCATCATTCAGCTTCAACTGATGTAGTTTCAAGCACACAGAGCACTAAGAGCAGAGCACAGGACTTCTCAGCCGCCTATCAACAAAGTCAGCAAGTTGCCACTGTGGCACAATTGTCTTCCCATCAAGCATGGTGGGAGCCAGCTCCTGCCTTGACACCAGCAAACAGAAGCCTACGTCATAGAGCACATGGAACCCCGGTCCCTGTGAGCCATCTCCACTGATCATGCACAGATCCAGCCCAGGGCACAGCCGTCTGTACTCACACTGTGATAATAGCTCATCACTTGCAGCAAGAGGAAAGTGCCTGCAAGACTTTCTCAGGCTACTGCCAGGACAGTCTCCTGTTGCCTGGGGTGTGATTTCTTCTGCTCCATCAAGATGGTCTCTATTACCCAGCGGACTAATAGAACCTTCTAGCAATGAGAACACATCTAAGGTGAGGCAAATCAGGGGCTGGTCTAGCAGAGATTTCTGGAGATAACGAAGGAGAAGATCCTTCCTTGATGCCAGGAGAGGGAAAGGCCATTTAAAACCAGACAGTGCTCTGGCAAAGCCCAGATTGAATGAAGACTAAATCAGAGCTGACAAGCTGACATTTGAAAATGCAATTAGGTGCCTTGTAGAGCCACCCTGTTATCTTATTGTTAATTACACGTTCGCCCAGTCTAGGAGGCAATACACTTGTTTAGAACTCATTCTCAGGCTCTCCTGCTTTGACTGGTGGTTTCAATCAGGAGCCCATGTCCTTCCCCCCCAACCCTATTTCCCAGCGTTATGGTGAGTTTGATTTCCACAACGACCATCATATTGAGTGTGTATTTATATAGCTCCCATCATAAACCTGCTCTTGGGAAAGCATCTGGAGCAGGTAGTGAATTCCCAGGATAAAAGGGCTCTGGGAACAATTGGATGCCAGTAAGAGAGCGGAGGCTCTCTGCAGTCAGTTCCTATTTATGCAGTTTCAAGTGCCCTCCCTGCCCAGAAGGGACAATCCCAGGCACCCCACTGGATTTAACTAACCTGCTTTTGCAGTGCTTGATCCAAGCTCTGTAATCAGAGATTTATTAATTCTCATACAAGTCTCTAACTCTTCCCTTAATTGGGATAAAGAAGTCTTTTAAACATATTAGAGTGCATCATGGACCAGGGCCATTTTAGGAACATAAGCATAATTCAGCGTTGTTTGCCTTGCAAGGCAGGTTACGGGGGAGGAAGAAGCAGCACAGCTGAGCAAACACAGTTATCTCCTGGGTAAAAAGCCTGCCACGAGTACTTCGAAAGCACAGGTTCCTCAGCTCAACTCCCGGCACTCACAGAAACCGGTCCCACCTCCATGCCAAACTCAAGGCTCTCTAGAGAGGTTGGTCTGTTTGGAGAGGAAGACAAGGAAACCAGAGCCCATGAAATCCAGTGCTAGAGAGAAGCCTGCCCTACTGGGCTCAAGCAAGATTAGCCTCAGAGCTGTCACCATGGCCAGAACTCGGATGAGGTCAACCAAAAGTACATGGCTGTGGGCCCAGCTGCTGCTATGGCTGGGAAATAAACCCCTGTGGGCCTTGGCATCTGGCTAGCAGAGCTGTCAATGCCATGTTAGGCTGTGACATCCAACACAGCACTTTGAAGGACACTTCTGTTGTACACATTTGTCTCCTAATAAGTCCAGCCCAATAATACATGTATGAATTAGCTCCAGTTCAGCTTTGGCATAAGGGAAGGAGCACTCTGATAGAAAGTTCAGTCTCGAGACATTCTTCATTAGAATCCTGATTTACTACAGCAGTAGTGGAAGAAGCAAACAGGATGATCAATTTACCGAGTCGATTGGATGTGGTTTTCAAGAGGCTGTTCGCAGTGCACACTCACACCCATGGCTCCATTGCAGAGGGCATCAAACCCGACTTAGCTGCATCCTCTTCAATTTGCCGTGGGAGAAGCCACAATATGGCAATATTTAAGTGCCCACCCGTGCTGCAAGGCTTGCAGCTCAGCTGTAGACTGCTCAAAACAAGAGGGCCAAAGCATGCTCTGGGGCACGCCAGATGTGTCATGAAAGCAGGGCTGGCCTGAGGGCAGTGTCAGGAGTTCCATGCATGCTGCCACACGTGGATGGCTACAAAGGCTCGGTTCTCCATCCCTCTCCTCCCTCCCACTTGCCTGCACACATCTGTGAACACGTCACAGGGACTGGAACAGAAACCAATGAGCTTGCAACAAGCAGCCTTTGTTGCTGGGTCTGGTAAGAATCTGAAAGCAAGATTTCATGAATCCTGACACCATTTAAGTGACAGCAAGAAAGAGAGCTTTTTCTAGGCCCTTAACTCAATAAGGGTGCAACTCCGCATACAGATGTGTCTTTATCAGCTGCAGAGCCATGCTGTGCTCTTAGGCATATTAGTAACTCTCCCAGCTAGCACAGACAGGGCTGTGTGATTAAACATGAGGTGGCTGGTGGTACCATACCCTACTGTGGAACTGTTCAGAGCCTGTGGAACAAGATGCAGGCTGGCTCCAAGCCCTAATCCTCCAAATGGCTTGAGGAAGAATGACATGCACCACCACTCACACACCAGAGCACACGCAGCTCCTCATTAACTGAGCAGTCAATGGGTAAAGCTTCCAGAAGCAAGTCAAGAGTCAGGGCTGGCCTCCACTTCTCAGTTGGTTGTGCGAGAAGGGAGTGCTGTAGTTCCCTTCCCTCCCTCCTGTCCCCTGTAAATAGACAATAAGAACTGCTGTGAACAGCCAAGAAAAGCAGCTTCACAGGATGAGCAGTTGATCTTTGTACATGAGAAAGGATTGGCAAAGCAATGCAAAGGGCGAGCAAGTTGTTTTGCTTCCTGCTGATGAAATCCCTTACGGGAGCAGGATCACAAGCCACTTCTGTCTGGAAGCGACCACAGCAGGTCACCTAGTACAACCATCAGCTGGAAGCAGGATGAGCTATAAGGTCAGACCAGGTTGTTCAGTGCTTGATCCAGATGAGTCTTTAAAATGCCCGTCCAGCATGGGCAGAGACACCCCCCCCCCCCCCATCCTCTCTGGGTAACCTAAACTACTGTTGGGGATGGGGGGGGGGGGGATTCATGCCTCTCTCTTACTTCAACCTATGCCTGCTGTCCCTTCTCCTTACCAAGGACAGAAGGAGCAGCAGGGAGCTCACAGGCAGGGATTGCAGAGGAGCCCGGGGTGCCCCCGCCACCCCCAGGCGGGGTTCAGCACCCTGGAGAGAGGCAGATTGTATCCTCCCACCCCCCAACCCTCGAGTCTTCCTTCCTCCCAATTCGCTGACCCGCAGCAGTTTCACTCCTCCACAGTGGTAAATCCTCCCTCCTCCAAGCATAGGATCGTGGAGCCCCAGCCTGGTTTGGGCAGGAAGGCACCTTGGAGCGGTGGTTTCGTACAGAACCATAGAATCATTTAGGCTGGAAAAGACCTTTGAGGTCATCGAGTCTAACCACAAACCTAATGCTGCCAAGTCCACCACTAAACCATGTCCCGAGCCTTACATGGAAAGAAAAACCTTAAAGTGGAGAAATATCCATCCTCCTGCTGCACCCAACACATGCAGGACACCAAGCGAGTTAAAGAGGGCTGGTCAAGATCACAGCTCTCTGAATAACCCCTAAAACACAGAAGCCACTTCTCAAAGAGCTACTACTTAATATGAACAGAAAACGACAACAGGTCAGTGCCTTAGGTGGTGGTCTCCTCAATTTGGGAAACCCCACATTCTCCTTTACCTTGGAGCTCCTTGGGGTTCATGGGATGAGCAGGAAGAGAGAACATTTCAGAGCAGAAAGGGGATTTCACCACATTTTCTGCAATTCAAGGTGAGCCCCATCCACCTCCCAGCTTACACTGAACTGCCAGCCCTGCTCGTCTGTGCCAGGGCATGTCAGGAGGAATGCAGGCTGACAGCAAGACAGTATCTGCTTGCTGTGACTTAGAAGGTCTGTAAGAACCCATCAGTCCTCATGCTGGAAGACAGCAAAATCTACTGCCAAACAGGCATAAAGCAGCAGAAATCCTGCCAGGAATTCAAGCAAACCTCCAGGTTCACCTTGTGCAGTGAGAAGAGCAGCAGGTTATCACTGCAGCAAGAGGATGGGATCCAAAGGATCCTGAACTGAGGTCAGCTCAAGAGCCAAGGCAAAGAAAGACTTGTCCCTGCCCAGCATCCCTGGGATCTTCTATTTAGTTTAGCTACACAAAAGCATCTGTACTTGTTCAGTTGTTAATCCTTCTCCTCCTATCTTATTAACAAGGGATGGCGATCCCTATAAGCAGGGCTGAAGTCTAAATCCTCCTCTGTTTTAATCCAGCACAACACAGAACGCTTTCTTGCAGATCTGCATTTAAAAAGGAAAAAGGAGGAGGATTATTTTGCGTAAAAACAACTCCAAGTTCATTCTGAGCTGGATCCCTACAATGACACAATTATCCTGGACAGCAAAGGTAAAAGAGCCAAGGTTTGAGCTGCTTCAGCAGGAGGAGGAGACAGAGCAGAAGTCATCCAACAGCACTTAAAAGGAGTTACCTGGGGGCAGGCAGAGAAGCCAGACCTCCCAAACAAGATTTGCCAGAGCCTTTCAACAACTCTGAACCCCTCAATGCAATGCTGGGTCTGAGCTGCCTGCTTGGGTTTGAGATACGAGGGAACATCTTGGGAAGGGCAAACTAAACCCGAGGAACAGGGAAGATTCAAACCGGAATTACCAGCAGTTTCTTTCTTGGGGTTTTTAAACTCTCCTCCCAGCTTTTGCTTTTATTCACATTCAAGTAAAAACTGATGGTTTTATGAAGCACACGGAGACATTCAGTGGAAACTGGGATGGATTTATACCTTCCCAACTCAGCTGCGTCTTTATTTCACCTGAGCAAGCAATGCACCTTTTCCTTGTGAGCTCCTTACTAAAGCACACCAAGAACAAGATGGAGCCAACATCCCCTGAAGCTCTGGGTAACAGGTCCAAGCCTTCCCTCTGCCCAGGGAGGCTCCATTTCTAGACCCAGTAGTGTTTATCACGACACTATTTGGTAGAGACCCCCCATAACTACCACATTTCTGCTCAGTGGGGTTAAACAGATGAGGGAAATGGAGAGAGGATTCAAGTCCAGTGAAGTACTTGGTACCTATGAGTAACGCATCCACTGAACCTTCTCCCAAGGACACTGGGTCACCCAACCAGGCCTGAAACACAGCAATGGAAGTAAAAATCCTCTCAGTGGAGAGTTATCACATAATGGTTTGGGAAGGCATCTTAAAGCTCATCCAGTTCCAGCTCTTGTCCTGTCCCTCCAGGCCCTTGACCAAAGCCCCTCTCCAGGTTTCCTGGAGCCCCTTTAGGCACTGGAGCTGCTCTGAGGTCTCCCCCTAAGGAGCCTTCTCTTCTCCAGGCTGATCCAGCCCCGCTCTCTCAGCCTGGCTCCAGAGCAGAGCTGCTCCAGCCCCTGATTAAACTACTTTAACAGCCATGCAGTTACCATTTCCCATCTACCTGAACCAGGCACCAGCAAAGGTCCCTTTGCCTCCTGTCCATGTCCAAGCTGACTCTGCTCACAATCACAGGAATCACCCGCAGCTGAGTCTGCATTTACAGCTTTCCTTTTCTAGTCCCACTCAGTCCCCGATGCATTACTGTTCATGCCTGATCTCAACACCTTCCCTGCTCACTGTGCACAGGCTGCACCTCACAGCTCACCCATGGACTGTCAGTGCCATCCTTCCAAGAGGGATACAACCAGGTGAAGACCTACACACAGGAGTCCCATGTGAGCAGCCTTCTTACAGGACCTCACGCAGGAACTCTAGTATGAAGACAGAGATCTCGTTTCTTGCTGTTAATCATGTTATTTGACCACCTTTGATGCTTGGGCACTGCAGAAAGCCTTTGCAAGCAGCAGCAGCAGCATCGATTTTCTACACAAGACCCATGAAGATGAAGACAATTAGATCACAGCGAAGCGAATAATTCATTATGGATTAATACCTTCTGAGAGCTTGGGATATTTCCCATTTAATCATTAGCCGGAAGAGATGATTGCATTGACTGACTTATGTTTAAATCAGTCCCCGAGCCACAGCCAAGGCAACACAAAGCGGTAACCCCTGGCGAGACGCTGACGATGATGACAGAGCTTTGTTACTACCAGCTCCATCCTACAAGCAAGACAACGCAGGTTCCCAGGCCTCAACCCCAAGGAACAAAGTCCACCTTCAAATTTAACACCTCGAGCCCATCCTCCCGCAGCCCTCCATACATTATTTATGTTGTACTCGTGTTACAGCTACACAAAAAAGGGAAGTCAGAAAGGGCCCAGCCCCAGCCGTTAAATACAATTGGATGCTGAATTGGAGCCATTATCTCTCAAGGTAGGCCCAGCAAAGAAGTTTCCGGGAAACAAAGCAGTCATGCTGACGATCAGTTTAGCTCTGCCGCCAAAGAGGGGGTATTTCACAGGAACACGGGCAACAAGAAAGGAGGCAGCATCGCAATAAAAGTCGCTGGATTCTTGCTTTTGTCCTCAGCATCTGCTGAGAGCACCTCGGAAACACTGAAACTCCGAAAGCGCCACAGTATCCATCTTAAACCAGACAGGCGTCAGCTCTGCCGGTCGGTATCCCGGTTTTCCTGCAACAGTCACCTTCCCCTGGCCCTCTGTCAAAAAGCATTCAGAAACATCCCCATCTGACTTTCAGAAGTGCTCCACAGGAGCACGTCCAAGGACCTGACCTTGAAAAAGAATCTCAAAGGCAGCGCTGAAAAGGCAAAAGCAAACCCTTCCCCAGCAGCGAGCTCGGGCCGCTCCCATGGCAGAAGGGGATTTTCCAGAGAAAACCTCCCTGACCCTGCGTCCCCCCCCGCAGCCCCATGCCCAGAGGCCTCGCCACGCCGCCAGCGCTGCATCTTCTCTGACCCCCGCCCTCCAAGGAGCAGCTGAGGGCACGGACGAAGATGCTACACCGCGCTCAAGCCAATGGGTACCTCTTGCAGGCCACGCTCCCCCCGCAGAGCATCCCTCGGTCCCTGCAGTCCATTCCTGGGGTCGAGAAAGGCTGAGCCGCCCGGACAGCCGGGAGTACAAGTGATTCAGCACTTTCCCCACCGCCAGAAGCCTGATCGATGGCCGGGAGCTGCTCTGCGGGCACAGGCAGATGGGAAACACGCAGTCACCACCCGCGGCGGGGCCCGGCTCCCTCCAGCGCAGCATCACAGCCCGGTGCTTCCCCAGGGGCCTCCAGACGAGGCCGTGGATGCGTTTTCCCAGCCCAAGATGCTTCAGATGAACACGAATCCACCCCAGAAACCACGAGAGGGAAGCATCAGTTTGCGGCCGCCCCGCAGGGCGAGCTTGCCTCCTCGGGGGACCGAGCCGTGCCTTATCCCACCAGGGTCTCCACCAGGGATGCGACCCCCTTCCCCGAGCTGACATATCGGGATATTATCGCCACGCATAGACACGATGTCATGACGTAACAGTAAAAATCCCGTCACACGCCCGAGCCCGGTACCCGGCTCCCTCTCGCATGCGGCTCCGGCCGCGAAGGGCAAAATAAGGGGGGGACCTTGCAGGCAGCCGGTCCCAAAGCCTCGATGATGATGCTGATGGTGCGGAGCCAGCCCGCCCCACACCCAGCCGAGCCCAGGGGGTGCGGCTGCCGGATGGACCCAAGAATCCCCAGAGAGAGCCCCACATCGCGGTACCCTCCTTCCCTTCTTACCTGCTCCGAGAGCGCCGGGGCTCGCCGCAGCCGGGCTCCGTGCGCCGCACTGCGCGCTCCCGAGCGCGGCCGCGCCGCACTGCGCGCTCCCGGGCTGGCGGGCGCGTCCCGGGAGGAGGCAGGGAAGAAGGCAGGAGCGAGCGGGGAGTGGGGAGAGGTTCATTAGCGGGGCCGGTAATTAGCAGCTGCAGCCCCGGCTCCGCCCTCCCGCCTGAGCCACCCCCAGGAAGCTCCCGCGGGCACTAAAGCACAACCCGGGGCCATAAACCGGAGGGTTAAGCCCAGCTCAGGGGTTTGAGGAGGAGAGGACAAGTGACCCGGTCAAGGCCCTTCCCCGCCTGCAGCATCAGTCCCGGGGAGTCCGCAGGCTCGGGGCTGCTGCGGAGAAGCAGCATCATCGCCCTCAACCCTGAGTAAGGTGGCTGCTGGTGGCTCCCTGCCATGGGCGAGCTCCCCATGGAGCGACCCAACTCCTGCCAACATCCCAGGGCGGACATCTCATCGGTGACTTGGTTATCAGGAACGTCAGTTTAATTAAAGCCTCCCCCCGGTAGGAAACAATCACAGCAAGAGCAGCCACTTCCCTTGCCCGGCATCTTATTGCACAGCGAATGTTCTGCTGAGGCTGTGAAACTTGCACTAATACAGGCACTTGCTCTAGCAACACACTGATCCTTGTTGATTTAGCACATATTCTAGACAACATAGAATAATAGAATAGTTAAGGTTAGAAAGGACCTTAAATCATCCAGTTCCAACCCCCCTGCCATGGGCAGGGATACTTCACCCTAGACCACGTGATAACATATATTAAACATGCTGATGCACATCATATATATTCAAACCATTTAGGGGTTTATCAAAGAAAGTTTTGAGATCCCAAAGATACCTGTGTCACCATCTCACGAAAGCTAGTGAAGAATTCACATGTCAGAAGTTAAATGTGTGTCCTGGACCACCAGAGAAAAGAACCTTCCTCCATGGATCTGGAAAAGAAGCTGTAGAATGCCGTTTTCCTATGGAGTAGGAGGCACAGGAACACAAAACCTGATTCCAAGAGCAGCGGAAATTGCACCCTCTACTTGCAAGATACAACTGGGACAGTTAATGGTTAAAACTAGAATGAAGCTGGGCCTGGGTGCTTGGGGGTTCGCAGCAAGCATGTGCTTGGACTAGAAAGATGTCCCATACAAACAGACATCTGTGACCTCCTGCAAGGCAGAGCCCAGGCAAGGGAGGTGAGGGACTGGCTCCTGACCCAGCCCTTGTGTGCTCCTTCCTTGCCAGATCCACTTGGAGAGTCCACAGAGGATCCCTTTCTTTGCTGTCTCCCTAGAGATCCACTGCAATCAAATTAATGTGGTTAACCAGGGAATGGGCAATGAGGAGAAATTAGATGAGTTCCTCTCCTCCAACCAATCTCTTTGGACAAAAATGTATTGATTAGCCTTAAAGCATTTGTACTTGGAAAGATGGATTCATGGGCTCCCTGCTATGACACTTGAGCCTCTCAGGAAAAGCTAGTGATGGATGCACAGCCCAGGCGCTTGGTTTTAATGGAGCAGCAGCTTTGCCTGCCCCTAGGACATAAATCATGGTGCTGTTGCAGCCAGTCTGTGCTTCCCTAGTTAAGAGCACAGGACACGGAGCTCATCCCATCTTGCCTCCTTAATGCCCTGCTCTTTCACTCAGTGTTGGCACAGAGGATTTAAAACCAGGACTGGCATTTAAACACACTCCTCCTGCCTTTGCTCAGCCACTGCGAGCACATGGCACAGCACAGACTTAGTAGCTAACAGCTAAAAAGGGGATTCTTTTGCTATGGGGGTGCTGAGGCGCTGGCACAGGGTGCCCAGAGAGGCTGTGGCTGCCCCATCCCTGGCAGTGCTCAAGGCCAGGTTGGACACAGGGGCTTGGAGCAACTGCTCCAGTGGAAGGTGTCCCTGCCCGTGGCAGGGGTTGGAGCTGGAGGAGCTTTACGATCCCTTCAACCCAAATCAGTTTGGGACCTCATGATCCCGTTCATGAGCGTCCAATCCCAGAGGCTTCGGTATTTCCTTGCCAGCAACAGCGCACCTCTGAGCCTGCAGGAGGATGCAAGAACCCCCCAGCCCCTCTCTCCCCTCCCCGGGGCCGCAGCCCGTCCGTTATCCGGTGCTGCCATCTGCAGCCCAACGGCGCCTTCTTGCTGAAGAGGATGGGTTTAGAGCGCAGCACCCCCGCGATGCTGCGCATCCAAGCAGTCCTCCAGCAGTGTTTGCAAAGCAGCATCCCAAAGCAGTTGCTTCCCTGAGTTTTCCCTCTAATAACCCCCACTCTGGGGCAAATTCCTCTGCACTGTTTGCAGCCCCAGGCTTCAGGTCTGGAAAGCCGCCTGCACGGAGCTCACTTTAGGGCAGACCAGAGAGGAGCCCATGGGCACCCGTGCAGACAAGAACAGAGCCTGCTGCAAAGCATGGCACGTCCCCCCCCTCCGAAACTTCTGCTGCACAGCTCCGGGCATTCCTGGAGAGCCCCGTGTCCAACACCAGCTTACCAGGAAGTATTAAGCAGCTCGGTGTGATCAAAGCTTTGCACTGATCCTGCTCTCTCCAGACAGTTTCACAATCACACACACGAGTCCAGGCAGCTTTGTCCAGCATTGCCCTCCCTTTCCCCAAGAACATTACCTTTCAGGGCCAGGCAGGTCCCCATCACAACCCTGTGCTCGCTTGTCCTTTAAAGCCTCCCATTTTGCAAGAGGGGACAGAAAGATGATGGAAACAAAGATGTTCCTAAAGGAAAGCTGAATCATGTCATTCCCTTGTAGCTCCTCACGTCTCAGGCACGGGTGCAGATAAAGCGAAAAGGGGAACAATCCCCTAAAACCCCCTTTTTACCTTTGCCCTGCAGATCTCACCCTGTAAAATCCCCTATTGGAGTGAGGGGCACTCACTGCCCCAATGTACTTACTTACTGCCAGAGAATTAGGGTCTTGCTCAGCTGGGAAAGATTAGGCCAGCTCCCACCACCTTGATTTCTAACACAAGACAGCTGCTCATGGTGCAAGACGTTAGTAACACCCCCCCATCATAACCCTAAAGGTCTCCAGCGCTCTCCAGATGGCACAATTCAAAAGCTATGGGCCCCAAAACACCTTTCTGCATCATGGATCTTGTGCAGCATCCATCTCTATTGCTTATTATAAATAGTGGACATCATTTTTGGTTTTCATCACTGGATGGAGGAATTGTTAGCACAGAGCACAGGGACACAAGTACCGGCTTCTGCAGAAGTCAGCCTTTACCTGTTAAAGCCTGGAAAACCCATTTGGGAGCCTATCTTCAGCCCGACATGACTGTCATGAACCTGTTCCATGCACTACACCACTAGATTGCAGCAGAACACCAATTTCTGCTGCCAGCACACTTGCTGGACAGGAGGATGGAGCAAACAGCAACAGGACTGGAACATCTTGCAACCACACAAGCAAAGCTGTAGGTGAGAAACCCTGCAGCAGAGAAAGCCACTGCCTTTGGGATGCACAGAGAGCATCCTGCCTGCTTGGCTGGGCTGAAAGCTTGATCCACAGGTGCAGCAGGCAGCATCTGCTGCCTCTGGGGCAGTTTGCCCACAGCTTTGCATTGCTTTGGAGGCCCACGTTACACTGGTGGAGCTGGAGCATCCTTTCCTACTGAGTTTGCACAAATATTTGGCACTTGTGAAGCTTGGCTGTGAGTTCAGAAGGAAAAGGTGACCTGGAAGAAACAAATGAGCTGACAAAGACAATGTGCTCTTAGAGCTGGAGGGGCTGTCAGCAAGCAGCTCCTCAGTAGTTCTCCTTGTAGAGTGAAGGCTGGAGGGCTGTTAGCATCCAAGCACTCCTGAACTCCTGCCCACCAAGACCTTGGGCTGAGATCAATGTTTTAGAGCTGAACTTTAGGGTCTTAACTTGGCCATCTTGGCCTCAAACCCCAGAGGTGAAGTTCTCCTCCTGCTGCTGTTCCTTGGCCAGCTCATCCCTCTGCTCTATGCAGACCAAAGGTCCCCTCCCTGCGGATGAGCTTGGCCATGTATCAGTCAAGATCTGCTGCATTCCCACTAGTGCCCCAGAAGGACGAAGACCTTCGCTGCTGTCACTAAGCCCAGCAGATCTCTCACAGCTATAGCAAATGACTCACCAGGGTTGTGTGGAAGGAGGATGTGCAAAACTCTCGGTAATCATGAATAATTAATAATTAACAAGTATTATTTAAAATACCAGGGCAGGAAAACTCCCGGTGTGGCTATTTTTGATTTGTAAATGCCAGGCTTTTAATTAAAAGCAAGGGAACATCATCATCACTCAACTGGTTTTAGCAACCAGCAGTCTGCGGTTTGGCTGCTAGAACCCCAGGCAGAAAAGGGCACTGAGAAGCTCTGAGTCTAAAGGATGTGCCCCAACAGAAGCATCTATTTCTGGGGCTGGGAATTCCATGCAGGAATTGTCAGAGCTGCTGCCAGGAGGGGAAACATCCCACTGGATGCACTGTGCCTGGCATATGTCAGTCCTAAAGCGATCTCTGCCCTGGGCAGCCTGTTCCAATGCCTGAGCACCCTTTGGGTGAAGAACTTCTTCCCCACCTCCATCTAAACCTCCCCTGGGGCAGCTAGAGTCCATTTCCCCTTCTCCTGTCACTTGCTCCTTGGGAGCAGAGACGGACTCCACCTCCCTACAACCTCCTGTCAGGTCATCTGTTTATCAATCAATAGGCTTGATCGTTTTGAGCCACTTACAGAAACCTGCCTAAGGAAAGCCATTAGGATTGGGTGGGTCTCTGGTACCCATATTCCCACTTCAATTCTCCCTGCCTGAGAGGCAGCTGCAGGCTGGGTCTTTGCAGCCTCAAGTAGCTTGTAAAAGAAAGGTCACAGATCCATAGTGCTTGTTTTGCAGGGGATCAGCAGCACCCCAGCCTGAAAGGTACTGGAGGTCTTTTGGACAAAGAATTCCCACTTGGAATCCTAGAAATCATATAAGTAGACTGCATTAGCTACACATCATAAATATTGATGCTGTTGCTAAGGGGAAGGAGAGCTGGGTTCAATGTTAATGGACTGATGTTGGCATGCTGAAAACTCCAGGGAGCAGAGGGACAAAATGCTGCTGTCAGAGAGCTGAGGGTGCCTCCTGGGCAGGGTCATATCCCTGGCCTTGGGAACACACACAGCTCAATACATGCATGGTCCCTCCTTGTTCTCCTTCTCTCTTTGTGTTAATCAGAGAACCTTGTGGAAACAGCAGCTGGTTTACATCTGAGGGCAAGCACACGCCATGGGCCTTGTGCGTGCAGCACCAGCATCTGGCTTCGGATGTATCCATGGGGTAGAGGGGTTCTCAGGGCTTTGGGTGCACCGGGAGAAAGCTGTGCTCGGCATGTGCTGTTGCCAAAGGGACGTAGTGAGCTGTGCAGCTGCTTAAGGAGGACACAGCTCTTGCATTTCCACCACTGGCAGTGCTGGTGGTCTAGCAGGGTGATGGTGGCTCCAGCGGAGAATTACCCCCTTCCCAGTGACCAGAGGCTGGATGTGCATGGGGAGAAAGCCTGGGGAGGTGGCCAGAGCTCAGCACCATCCAACCACAGGCCAGCTGATGGAGGAGGGTGGGGAAGAGAGCCAAAAGAGATCTGTCCTTGGGAGTCCATCCTTGTCCCACAGAGCCGCAGGGATGGAGATGTCCTGCCCTGCTCAGCATCCCCTGCCCTGCGAGGCTGTGTGTGTCCTGGTGCAGGAGAGGAGGGCTCATTAAAGGAGAAAGCTTTGCAGGAGAGAAGCTCCACACAAAATAAGGTCATGACCAACCACTGGAGCTGCTCCCCAGCCCCAGCAGTGACCTGGGCTCCCCAGGCTAGCCACGGGGAGCTCCGCTGCCTGCACTGCCCTCTCTCCACTGCAGAGGCACTTCTACACCCTGCAGAATTACTGCTTCCTGCCTGCAGCACTGACGGATTCAGGTATCTGAGATGATGCTGACCTTCAGTGCCTGGAATCCTTCCTTCTTTCCCCTTTCCTGTTTTTCTGCTCCCTGACTTTACAGTCCCGGATGGTTTCCACATTCCAAGTGCACAAGGTGTTCCAGAGGCCAAGCTTCCATGGCTGCTTATTATTCACAGCAGAACAAGACCTAGACAGCAAATTGCTTTGTTGTTCCTGTGAAGGGAATCGATCCTTGCAAGCTTAGTGCCTCTGACATGTTTATCGCTGGCTGGGCACAGGGAAGGATGCTCACAACGGGGACTGGGTGCTCCCAGGTTCCCAGAGCTCTCGAGTGGAGCAAGCACGAAGGATGGGATTAACTGATAGGATTTCAAGGCCAGGAGATGCGGTTCTGGTTGTCTGATCACCTGCACAAGCATTAACTCTGGTATCCCCCCTGCAGCCACTGAGCACCACGGGTGTGAATGTGGATTTAGGATCCAACCAAGAACAAGGGGGTTGCATCCCCAAAGACCAAGCTCAACCCCATCCCAGGGCCATGTGAGACTGAATAAGATGAAACCGCTTAACCAGCAATGGAATGGGCTGGTTTCTAGTCCTGATTCCCAACACTGCGTAACACAGTTCAAAGCTCACTCCCAGCTAAAGCAGATGATAGGAGAAGCCAACATAACCGAGTCTGGGCTGAAGAGAAAGTGATTACTTGTTAATGGGCCAGCCTGAGATGACGCTGTCCCAGCCCTGCAATTGAGGCAGTAAAACCCCCCCGCTGGGAACCTCTGCCACAAACTTGTGAGAAAACAGAGATCTTCAGAGAGAATAACAGCTCATAAAGCTGCAGGACACACACACATCATTAACAGCTCCGCAACAGCTGAGCCTACACAGGCAACAGGCAAGAAACACGGGAGCAGCAGCGTCCTGGTCCAGTCTTCCCAGCGTGAGCATCCTGGAGGAGATGCTGCCATACGTGAAGGGGAAAGCGTATGTTGAAGCAATGCAGATAATGAGGTAAGAGGCAAAGTGTAAGCAAATATCACAGGCAAAGAGCTGCTCATCAATCTCCCCACCTGCAAAGAGGAGGAGGTGCCGGCAGGGCCAGCCGGGGTGCAGTCAGTAAATCAAATCATGTTCCAGCCTGCACATGTCTCAAAGGCAACTGCAAGTGCCTGACTTGACTTTTACTTTTGCTGATACAGACCCAGCACTTTGCCACTCCAGCATCTTTTCCCCGACTGTTCATTGATTATCAGGCTGGAAGGGACAACAGTCATAAATTCATTTGATCTTGTTTATGGTATTCGTCTGTCAGACTTCCCCGGATCAATTCCCATTTAAAGCAGAATATTTCTTGCAGAGAAAAACATATCCATGCTGGCAGAAAGCTCTCCTGAAGCCCCATAGCCCTCTGGTCCAGCCACCCGCAAGCATCGCTGTGGCCATGGTGAGCACACTGGGGTCCCTCTTCCTTCATTGGCACAGGCAGGGATTCAACCTATGAATAGGTGGGAAGGTAACAGGGCCAAAAATAAGCTGGTGGATGGGGAGCAATGGCCCTGGAGTCACAGCGAGCTGGGATCTGGGAGTGCTGGTTTGGTTTATGGGCTCCTGTTGCTCCAAATCAAACCATGGAACGGTTTGGGTTGGAGGAGACCTTAAGGCTCATCCAGTTCTAACCCTCTGCCCCTTGCTTCTCTGAGCAGCCTGTGCCAGGGTCTCACCACCCTCAGAATGTAGAATTTCTTCCTCAGGTCTACCCTAAACCTCCCCGGGTAAGTTTGAACCCAAATCAGTTCCTGCCTTCACTCTCACCCTCCTCACCTCTGGCAGCATGGAAATAACTGGGGTTTTCCCTAGTTTTGGTGTGTGCAGCATCATCTGAGGGGCAGGGGCTGTCTCCTAACGTGGGGCTCAACTGCTGCAGCCTTTGGCTCTTTGGTGCATCTCTGCTTTCCCCATACACCAAGGAAGATTCCAGGGACCTCCAGCAGCCCCCCCATGGCCATGCAGTCTCTCCCCTGGGGAATTCACCCAGCTACGAGCAAGCCCATCGTGCTGCTGTGATCCGGGCTCTATGCTCTAAGCAGTAACAACAACAAGCAAAAAGAACGGTTGCTGGGACTGGAGACTTGAAAACCCATTAAAGGATTTCTTTCTGCTCTTACCCAATCCCTCGGGGGATTGCAAGCTCAGCTGCGTGTTACTGCTCCAAATGGAAATCCAGAATAAATGCATATTTGAAGTAATAAAAGCCCTTTCGTGCTAAATCCGAGTACAAATTAACAATTACTAGTGCTGTCTAATGCCTTTCTGCCTCAACATTTTCATTTATCAGCCCTCCTTCCATCTGCAATGCTCCAGGTAGTTTTTTCTCCTCCAAGATACTTGTTGGGGGGGCTGTTTTGAGCTTTTTTGCCCTCTTTCATTCCCATCTAACAGCAGCAGGAAAAGGTTTTATTTATTATTCAGGCAAGAAGTGAGAAGCAAAGGAAGGCACAGAGCCCTCACCACACTCCGGTGCGGGATGAGCCAGGACCTGCGGGGTGATGGTGCTGGAACCAACATTCCCTGGAGCATGATTTTAGGAGGAGGGATGGTGGCATCACATCCTCCTCACCCTGCAGGGGAGACATGGGGGTCTCAGTGTGCAATGGGCACAGTGCTGGCTCCTTGCAGAGAGTATCTGAGTAGGACAAATGCTGCATGGGCAGCACTGGTGTCACCCCTGTTGTCACCAATTGCCAGCAGCCTCCTCTTGCTGGCAGGTAGCAAAGGGAGCTGGGGACAGGGGGATTTGGGTGGCTTTGCTCAGGAATGAAGAGGGGGAAGGGTCTTGTAGGAGAAAACCATCCCAGCATTGAGTATGACCCCGCCAGGAGCATCGCAGCATGGATACAGTGTGGGAAAAGGTCAGGAAGTCTGCTGCCTTCCTCAAGGATCTCAAAGCACTGATGGAAATCAGGGTGTTCAAGGCCAGGTTGGATGGGGCTTGGAGCAAGCTGCTCCAGTGGAAGGTGTCCCTACCCATGGCAAGGATTGGAGCTGGAGGAGCTTTAAGGGCCCTTCAACCCAAACTGTTCCATGCTTCTATGAAAATGAGTGAAGGAATTCGTGGTAGGGTGAACTGAGGGCAAGAGAAGAAGAGGAGGCTTCCCCCAAGCCCTGCTTGAGCGCTGTGCGTGTTTCCTCTTCACAGCCCATTAAGTTTATGGGGAAGCACAGGACGCAGCTGGGCTCCCTATCGCTGCTGTTGATCAGTGCTCTGCAGACAGGCAGGGCGGAGGGGCCTCAACACAGCCGCTCTGGCAGAGAAGAAAGGGTATTCCATGGAAAAGCTCTCAAAACGCAAAGGGATGCCACCTGATTTCCAGCTATTCCCTCCATTGGCCATGCATCTCTGCAGACCACGGGAGGGTTTTGGGTTGGGATGCGAGATACTGAGAGCCACAAACCTCATCCTGCACCAGGGAACATCAAGGAACCAGCTGCGATCGCCAGCATTGGCACTGATGTGTGTGATCATCATCCTTATGCGTACAGAAAGAGGGACCCTGAAGAACATCCAAGCTCCAAACACTTTCACTTGTCTCAAACCTTAGGAGAAGGGCACAAAAGGCACCTTTAAAAAAGAAACCCATTTGCATGCCTGCATAACTTAGCAGGAGACGCTGCCTGGTTTTGCTCTCCCTAAGAGAAACAGCCAGCTTTGCTTTGATCCAGTTCCTCGCAGCATCAAGAAAGCACAGCATCAGGCAAGTACCCTGTGAATGTCCCAGGGAGGGGCAAGGAGCCCCATGGGCGTGCACGTGTGCTCAAGACCACCCTGGGGATCCCTCACACCCCCCCATGGAGCCAGAGCAGAGGCCAGCACAGGCAGGGGACAAGCAAGGAAGATTTGGGGCATTTCCTTGGCAACAGAGCTGTCTGAATGGTTGACAAAAGTAAGCCCCTTTGGGACACCTGGGTCCTCTCCCAAGAATCAGTAGGGCCCTGGGACCAGCACACTTGGGTCAGAAGGGCCAACTCTGCTGCTGGTTCATTAAATAGCCTCGTGATTGCCCTTTCCCGCCTGCGGTTGCCCACCAGTGAGATGGGGAGAGCAGGATGCTCCTGTCCTGCTGTAAAGCACTTGGGGGGCTCACACAGAAGCCAAAGGGGTCCAGCAGTGCCTTGCTTGGGGGTCGCCACATAGTTATGTGGCCTGGTTTAAAATGCAGCTCCTATTCGCTGCCTGCTTCTCACTGGGGAGCACAACGTGCTCTCAGCAAGGCCGTGCCATGCTTTGAAATTCAATTCATTGCAATCAGCAGCAGCACCGAGGGCAAGTGGAGAAAGCCAAGACCATTGTCTCAGTTAATAAGATAACAATTTAACATGTGGTGGGGTTCCTCTCCCTCTTCCTCTGCCTCCCTTCAAACAGACCAGCAGACACTTGGAGTTGCCTGCAAGTAATTGAGTAGAAAGGCTGCTATGATTTCAATCCCCCATCCACCCCATTACCAGCCAGCAATGCTTCTTGTCACCAGCCAGCGGCATGTAAAATATTTACAGCCCTGTCTTTTCCCTGGGGAAGGATCACAATAAATCACTGGAGCCAACAATAAATCAAAAATTAATCTCCTGAAAGCACGGGGCCGGCCCCATCCCTCCGAGAACAAGCAGCAGGATTTATCAAGTAAATTGGTGCTGGTGTCTGCATGGGGTGTAACGGATGGGATGGGAGGGCAGGAGCTCAGACACTAGGGAAAAAGGTGGGGAAGGGCACTGGGGTTGGTAAACGCTGCCATCCCCTGTCACACACATGGGCTTTGTCCCACTGCCATCTGGAAGTGAGAGCTCCCGCTCCAATGCATCCACAGGGACCATCAGATGGGGCTGAGCACAGAGCGGAGGTTACAGAGCTCTGTACAGGGCAGTGGTGGCATTTTTCATCTTTTCTAACACAAAAACCTAAATATGTTGGAATTTTGGAGCAAGTCCAGAGGAAGCCTTGCTGCAGGGGGCCTGGAGCAAGCTGCTCTAGTGGAAGGTGTCCCTGCCCGTGGCAGGGGACCGGCACTGGATGAGCTTTAAGGTCTCTTCCAACCCCAACCATTCCATGATAAATACCCTCATCCTATTGGCATAAACTAATAATGTCCAATTTACACCACCAGTGTTCTATAGGGCATCACTCTTTAAAATCTCCATTGCTGCTGCAAGCAATGCACCAAACCACACACTGAGCACCAGCATCCTCACTCCTCTCCCCAAGTCACTCCCATCCGCCGTCACAGTAACTATCAAAGTGCAATGCTCTTGATTACTGCTCTTTAAGAAGCTGATTTATCTGAACACCAAAATAGCTCTCTCCCCCCCCCCCAAGTTCGCAGCCATTGCATCTGCTTTTCCTGCAGTGGATGAAAAGATTCCTTTTTGAGCTGGTTTTTACCCCTCTGCAACAAATGAAGGCTCAACTCCTCTGTAGTAATTGCTCCCACAGACTTGCTGTGGGCACCTCCTCTCTTTCTGCTGCAATCTTACGAAGCGGTCCTATAAAGCCTGGTTTAAGCAATCTTGCAGAAGAAACAGATTAAGAGTTTAGAGGCATTTAGAGAGATGACCCCAAACTGGGCACATATCTGACTGGAGGTTGCTGGGCTGAGCTGGAGCCCCCAATGCACAGGGGCCAGCTCTGCCATTCCCTCAGACCTGCTTTTCTTAAGGTTTCTTATATTTGGAGTCTCTGAAGCACAGAAAGAATGTGGAATTTGGGTGATTTGTTACTAATAGGTGGATGCAAACATCAGTTTGTGAGAACCATGATGTACGAGGTGCCCTCGCTGCAAGGCTGGCTAACCTGGGCAGCACATGCACTTGGGAAGTGCCAGGGTGCATTAGTCTGACTGACAAGCAAACAGCCTGAGCAGGGTCAGCACATTTGTGCCTTAGCGCTTCCCTTAATAGAATCAGAGTCGTCTCCAACAATGAATTAATCTCTGTCAATAGCACACATAATAGGGCTGCCCTGATAGACAGTTTCCCAGGACCAGGCCCCTTCCTCCCCTACACAGGACAAGTTGCACCCGCATGCCCCTGGATGGCCCCAGAATCCCTGATCCCCCTCCAGAGCCACCTCACAGCACCCAGCATCACTTCTTATTGTTAGACTATCACACCTTGTCTATAAACATCACACTCGTTTCCTCTTCGTTCCATTTTCTCTCAACTGGGCCAGGATAAACCAGAGCTGTTATTCCTCCAGTTGTGCCCACAGTAAGCTCAGCTTCATGCCAAGGAGGTGGACACCGCAGGTGCCCTTCCAGCCAAGTCACTCCCCATCCCTACCCCTCTGCCACCATGACCACTGTCAGAGAGCAGGATTCTACATCCAAGTTTCTCCATCCACTCATCTCTAGGTAACCATCAATCATCTTACAGTGGCACATCAATCCAGCATGTAATTATCTACCCAGGATGGTTTATGGCTTGGCTACCCATCCATATTTCTATTTATCTTGCTCTCCATAGACACCAGCACCCACTACTCAGTCTAATTGCTCTTTCCAGTGGCCCTGCCTCTCCTCCTCCTGCTTTGCCCAGGAGCCACCTAAATCACAGCCCAAGGCTCAGGCAGACCAGGAGTTAAACTCAAGTTTAAACCCAGCCCCAAGCCTCTCCCAGCAGCAGTGTTTGCCGCAGGGATTCTGGATATTACAGACACCAGGCACCCTGCGAGCACACATAGCACCCACAGCCGACACATGGAGCTGCTGGAGCAAGTCCAGAGGAGGCCACAAGGATGTTCAGGGGGTGGAGCAGCTCCCATAGGGAGCCATGCTGAGAACATTGGGGCTGCTCAGCCTGGAGAAGAGAAGCTGCGTGGAGACCTCGAACAGGAGTCCCCACAGCACACTGCAGAGCAGCACAGCGAGCCCGGGGCCCCCCGGCCCTGCCACTGCCATAGCCAGGCTTTCACCATAGAACAGCAGCAAATTGTTTACAGTTATACAAAAAGGCTCTTCATTTACCACAATTACCACCAAGAATGTATGGCAAAAACACCAAGTTATGAGAAAATTGCTAGACTGCATTTTCCTGCCAAAAATGAGGCCTGCTTTTGGCTCAGGCTTTGGTCCTGTACTGAGCACACTGCTTTGCTCCTTCCCACGAGGGAAAGGGAAACTCTGGCCCTGTTGGAATGCCACTGACACTTATGGGATGGTGTTTAATGGTCACCAGAGGAGAGGATGAGCTGGAGGAGGGATGCACTCACTGGCTGTCACTGGAGGCAGAGAGGGGAGGATGGGGCACGCTCCATCAGAGCATCTGAGCTTGTCAAGGTTCAAGGAGCTAAAACTGATGCCTCCCCGACACAGAGAGGAGGACACGAGGCTGCTGCACAATTACTGCTCCAGTGCAACAGTGTTTATCCCGCAGCAGTCTTCCATAATTACACTGATGGCACATGACAGCCCCACATCAGCCACCATGAGCTGATGCTCTCCTCATCCTGCTCCTTTCCCCCTTGCTGCTGCTCTCCAGCTTTCAGATTACCTCAGTGACTTCTAACAGGAGATCTCAGGTCAGGAGAGGTGAATCTGGATAGATCTTTGCTTCCCAGGAGACCAGAGACCTTCCCAGGCAGCATCTGCACTTACCAGCATCATTTGATGCCCAGCAGCCATGGGCTCAGATGGGGTTTATCCCAGGCCTCAGCTTTGGGGATGAGCTGTACAAATCACTGCCAGCCCATTGTTATGGCTCATCCCACCTGGCTCCCTGCAGCAGAAGAACGTTCTTGGCTATCAGGCACATTCCTCCCCACTCCATGACTCCTTCAGTGCTCACAAACATCACCTACAGCCTCGATATCCCATATGGCTGGTGACACAAGTGTTTCTCCTGGAAGGAAGCTCACAGCCTGAGCTGGAGGGGAGCGTTGGATGCAGTACAGCTCCTCTCAGCTCTGCACCCAAAGGATGGAGAGCCAGACAGGCATCTCTCATTCTGCAGCTGTCCCTTCCACATGCTTCCCTATGCAGATCCAACCATCTGGGCACATCACTTCCACCAGAACTCGGTTTTCTCCACTGGCTCTGCTTGGATTCCATTCTAAATTACTTTGCTTCTTTTGGAGCCTCACTGGGGAGTTTCTCATGAGGCGCATCTGAAACTTTCCATCTCAACTTTCAACTCAATGGAAATTTTCATGGAATTTGCTCTCCTTGGGAAAAAGCAGCAGCTCCTTCATTAGAACAAACAGAACAATGAAAGCCTGAATTTCCAGAGGAAATGTTTCATTTTGCAGATGTCAATCAGCTGCTGGCTTCCTGTTTCATGAGGCTGCTGATGCAAGTCCTGAGTACCAAGTAGAAAGCCAAGCCCCAGCCCATGCAGTTCCCCTGGGGATCTCGCCTTTACCTCTTGGCCACCCCTCTCCCCAGGCTCTTCGTTGCTCTGTTTTCCACACAGAGATCCCCTCCTGCACCCCAGCCTGCCCTCCCGTGCTCTGGATCTCTGCTGGGAACACTGCACATGGCTTTTCCCTTCTTGTCTCCATTATTGATGACTGTGGCCTCATCAGACCTCTGCAGCGCATCCCACCTCCTCGGGCAGGCACCATGTGTGCAATGCAGCTCCAGGGCTGGCTTTTTCAGTGCCAAAGAAGGTCCTAACAGCTTCCAGAGGTGTTGCCAAGTCATCTGCTCCCCTGGGTCTTAACTGGAAGCTGGGCTCACCCCTTCCTCAGGGGGAAGCCATCTGGAGAAGTCTGGTGAGAGACAAGGAAGAAATAGAGGGGACAGATGTGATCTTGTCTTGAGCACGCTCCCAGAGAGGCTGCTCCATGCTCACTTCTGATCAGGGCAGCAGTTTGGGGAATGTAAATAACCTCCTTCAGCAGAGGCTTTAAATCAATTCACTTTGCTCAATTCCATTGTTTGCTCCATGCCCATAAGCCTGGAATGAGGCACGTTCATGGGACTGAGAGGTCAGATCCTTCCCGCACCATAACAGAACCAGTTTGCACCAGCCAAAACTAAGGACCCCCATGAGGCTCAGCGCCAGTGATGACATGGGGCTGCCCGGTGGCTTGTGCAGGGTGGTGATTCAGGAGGACAGGTCTAGGCTTTTGACCACTATTTAAGCGTAGGTCAGCAGGAACTTCAGTGTCCAGCTCGCTGTTGTCCATCTGCCTTGATCCTGCAGGAACCATTTGGGGTGATCAGACCCTACGTTTTCTCAGGCAATAGATCCCGAAACAGTGACATAATGGAAGAAAATAATCCAGCAGAGCCTGTGGGAGATGGCAATGGAAACTTCATCACCCAAACCGCCCCTCCTGAGCCAGGAGCTGAGCACATAACTGGTTTCCACAGTTAAAGAATAGGGATAAAGACTGACCAGGATGTGAGCACAGCTTGCCCCGAGGACAGAGCAATGCTCACATCTTGGTGCCTGTGTCCAGCGCTGCCTGGGCTGAGCAGATTCCCACTTGGGCAGCAGGGACAGGAATGAGCCCTTCGGTTCAGCCACTGCTCCGTGATTTAAACAGTGGCAGCTCCTGTTTGCTTGGAGGATCTGGAGGATGTTTGCACAGGTTTCTGCACTGAAAAGTCAAAACCTTGCACTGAGAGCAAATGGCAGAAGGGAATCTAAAAGGCGTTCACGTCCTGCTGCTGATAAACTGCCCGAGCAGACCAGAACCTATGCATGGATTAATCCTCATCTCCCCAGCCCAGTGCAGGAGCTGCAGAGCACAAGCAGTCTGGGGCAGAGGGACCAGGCCAGCTGCGATTGCTATTCATGCAGGGAGAGGATACTTTATTCCCACATCAACAGCAAAGATGCTGAGGCAGTCGTACCGAATGTAAATACATAACTAACTGCTTCATTATTGATAACAACCCAGTTTATTTTATACTCTGGCCCATATACAAAGTGATTTCAGAGGCAGTTGGTGGATGAGGATTAAGAGCAAGTTCTTGCCCTGAATCAGGAAACAAGTCCTGTTAGAAGCCTCCTGCACACATGCATCAGACACCGGGATTTCGATCAAGCTCTGGAAGTGCCCATATTGGATCTTTTGGTGCTTTTCTGTTTAAGGCAGCAGCCACCACCACCCACCACCCCCCCGCCCCCCCCCCCCCCCCAGGTCTCTCAGGACCCATCTCAGGTGCCTACATGCATACACCCAAAGCCATGCCTGGAAAGCATTCAGCCATGAGCTGTGAGCTTGTACCTGATTGGATTTATCGGATACACAGAGTTTACAGACTTCCACTTGTAGTAAGCTCACTTACATTGCCCAGTGTGGACCCACAACGTGCTGCCAGCCCAGGCAGGGGTTGCACAGCCACTGCAGCAGGTCCTACACACCTTGGTGTGCATCACACACTCACTCCTACTCATACAGACAGCTTCGGGTGCCCAAGACTTCAATGACAACAGAATGTCTAATATTTAGCACTCCTACCATGGTGTATTCATTCCATGTATGCACAAACACGAAGTAACAGACTGAATTAGTGAGATGCTGCAAAGGCAAGAAAAATGGAGAGACACCGAAAGGAGAAGAGACAGACTGGAGGGGGAGGGATAGGGAAGAAAAGGGGAATACAAAAGACCAAGACAGTTGAGAGACAGATAAGAGGTCTGTATAAAAATAGCAGCCAACTTGTTCTCCCTTATTTATGCACAGCACAGCTCTGCATATCAACAGCTAAAGAAAGGATTCCCACCCAGGGCTCTGAGGCAGCCCTCCAGGGGAATATCCATTGCCAGGAAAGAGTGACAGACAAATCCTTCCTCTCCCTCCTTCCCCATGTAAGAAGTGCGGGTTCCCAGGGTTGTGTCTCCACTCTCAAAGCACTGCTCCTGCCCCGGATGATGTGATAAGCAAACAGGAGCTAAAAGCACTGCAAGGAATAGTGAGCACAGGAGCCCCACTTCAGGCACTTGGACCTGGTCACGTAGGAGGAATCTGTGCTCGTGTACACTGAATGTGCACTGAGCCTCACAAAAGCCCTCAGTGTGAGTGTGCTGACACAGGCATCCACCCTCCCCTCACAAGGACACCTCCTTGCTGTTCCGAGTTCGGTTACAAAGGGCTCGGGGTCCTGGTCCTCCTCCTTCCCAATCCACTTCTCACCGGGAAAGCAGAGCCCGTGGAGGAGAACAGCAGCCCTCATATCCTTACTCCTGTCCCCCAGGAAGAAGTCATTTACTTCTCCAACCGACAGCACCGTCTGGGTTTTCATCCTCCGCTTTCATCATGCGGGAGATGAAAGAGCTGGAGGATTTCTCTCTGCCTCCTGCACTGCGCTGGCCTCCTCCACACCCTGGGGAAGAGAAGGCATTAAAAGGCTCTCAACTGGAGCATTTCTCAAGGCAGTATTGACTAAAAGGTTTCCTTAAGTGTCCCCTGATAGGCAGCAGCCGATGGGGTTTAAAGGCAGTGGCAAGCGGAGGCTGGATGGAGGAGATCTGCTCTCGGTGCCCTCAGGCAGCAGCATGGGGACAGCCCTTTCATTACAAACACACACACCCCCACCCCGGCCTGAAGCACGATCGCGTTTTAAAACGAGCTTATCCCTGCGTGGCACCAGCCAGGGTGGAAGGAGGAGGGAGCGCACGGGTACCAGGAGCCCGGCGCTCAGAGCCAGGGAGCTGCCGGCTGCGGGCAGGATGCTCCTGCTCTTGTCCCTTGTACAGTCCAGAGTTAACGGACCTGCTCCACCTCGGGTTTTTGAGCTTAAACTGAAAGGAAAGAGATAATTCACATCTAAATCCAGTCGCATTCGTGTGGGGCCAGATGAAGGTGCAGACCCCAGACCACAGCATCAGCTCTAGCAAGGTCCCCTTTGAAGGCACAATTCCTGTTCATTATGTGACACATTGATGCCACCACAGAGTGGCCAATTCCCTGCAGTATTCCAGTGCGTGCTACTTGGCCGATCATAGGCTTTCAGTGAAGTTGCTGATAAACACATTAGCTTGCCTCATTGTATGAATAATTGGCAGCATTATGGATGCATGAGCCAGCACAATGACGACCTGAAGGTTGTGGCATGTCACAGCAAAGCTAGTGTCACCTAGATTTGCAACAAGGTTTATTACTCAATGTCAGAAGCTTTGAGAGTGGATTCTGGCTCCATGTAAATCAAGGTAACAATGTTGGGAATGGGGCAGCTCTGATTTATGCCAGGTGATGAACTAGTCCATACTGTCCATATGGGTCCATAATTACCCATATGGACAGATACAGACATTCTGCACAAAGCCACTACTGTGCTGCTACAAATCAAGGTAATAAAAGAGGCTGATGATGTGTGAGATGCCCATTAAAAGTCCCAGGGTAGTAGGAGAGCCGAATTTTCCAATTGCTACATGCCCTAAGTGGACTAAATAATGTCCATTTCGTTTTGTAAGTTGGTTGAAGCTGAGTTAGAGAGAGATTAACTTAATAAATAGAGCACTCCAGCACCAGAAGTGTCACATACTGATAGCACACATGGACACCTTACTTGAAGGTTAGAACAGGCATCGCAAAGCATGATTTTACTGCCTGGGAAACACATGGCAGAGCAAGAGACCTGAATCGAGACCCCCCAAAAGCCACTCCAGTGCCTGGACCAGTTTTTCCAGCAGCACTGTAAACCACTCCAGGAGGTGGGATGTGGCATAGGAGTGAGGAGGAGGATGGCAGGAGATGACTCAGCTTCCTCCATACTTAGCGGAGATGCAGGATGAGCAAGCAGGGGATGTTGTGCCTACCTGCATGTTTGCAGCCTTCTCTGAGGGAATCCTGGAGGACTCAGGATGCTGGGAACAAGCACACACACTGGGGCAAGTGGGAGCATAGGGCTCATGCTCTATGGAGTAGGTTCAAGGCAGGCTTACAGTAAGAGAAGGAAAGAAAGGTCACTGTGCCCTGAGACTCCTGAATGCTCACAGGCTGTGCCAGAGAAGCAGGTCTCTTTTCCTGCCTTTAAGCCTTGTGAGCCACCAACAGAACCAGATACCTCATTTAATTCAGAGCAGGATAGCAGAGCTAATAAGCCCCAGCAAAGCAAGCATTAATAAGGCACTATAAATATCAGTGTCCCTTTCAGAAGCAAGGGGGGTGCAGCTTTCAGCTAGATGCCTTGCAGCAAACCTAAGGCTTGAACTTGCACAGAACTCCCCTCTGATCAGTGATGGGCTCCCATTATCCACAGCCCTCCCTCTCTGAATGTGACATTTTCCTCCAGCTTCCCCAGCCCGATTCAAACTCCAGCCACTGAAAGAGAGAATTTACATTTCCAATTCCTAGGCAATACAGTCCATTAAGTTTAACAAGTCAATGAACTTCACATGTAACCTACAGCAAGCATCAGCTCTGTGGCTATTCCCTTTAACTGATTACCTCGCTCGCTATATCTAGGAGCCCCTGGCGTGGTCATGGCAACTGGTTTTGCTTAAATGCAGCTGAACAGTGAAGTTAATTTTAGATTAGGTGAGGAGGAAGCTGGTGCACCAGGGGAAGCTCAGCAGCTCCATTCCTCTTCTCAGCTTCCCTAATGGAAATGGCTCTGCCTGCCAGCTCCTTTGCCATGCCCTTGTAGCCATGCACCAGGCTCCCAGTGTTTGCACATCCCTGCTGGGAATGCCACTCTCCAGGCATCCCTGCACAAGAGCAGCCACGTGTGAGTCCATCACTCATCCATAAGCCCTCCAAGGCACCAGCACATCACTGGTGAGATCCCTCTCCTGCAGCCAACCCTCCTCAGAGCTACTCTGCTCAGTTTAGTGAGCAGGCAGAGGGGAAAGCAGATGGTGTGGCTCCTGCCCCCAGGGTACATCCCTAACCCAGGTAGGCTGGCTTACCCTTCCCTTCCTGCACTGCATATAGCACTGGCATTATTTCCTCTTGGTATATAATAAAGGTATCAAAAATGTCCTTAAAAGCCCAGGCCTGGGTACTCATGTCAGTGCATTCACCTACATCTAGTACAGAATCATAGAATCCTTTAGGCTGGGAGAGACCTTTAAGATGAAGTCCATCTGTTAACTGATGTGAATAGTCATTCCTTAGCCAGGAAAACCCATAAATAAGCTAGAAGTGACCTTAAACATAATTAGTACTTTGGACCCAGGAAGTGTATTTTGGTTGCTCTCCTGAGAATGACGGAAGTGGTAAATGGGCAGCTCCTGGAAGCAAACCTGCTTATTACTCAGGTCCTTCCTCCAGCACAGCAGGCAGCAAGCAGAACAAGGCAGCTTCCAAGCCTTATCCCCACCAAGCTCCTGGAACGCTGAGGCCAGGTTAGCAGAGCTTCCTTGGCTCCTTCGGGCTTTCTGCCTTCTTCACCGCCTGCTCCTGTGATGTTTCTGGCTCTCGGTGCTCACACACACTGCGCCATCCAAGGAGCACCCACACAGTCCACCCTGGGACCCTGCAGCACAAACACCTCCTCCCTGGGCTGCTCTTTGCATCATCTCAGCTCTTTCCCCCATGTAACTACGCAGAACCCAAAGGAGGGGCAGCTACTGCAGGCCCCAGCCTGCACTCCATCCCAGCACAACGTGCTCTGAGCTCCTTCACCACCCAACACAGGCACCTGCCCCAGGTACTGATTCCAGCAGCACCCACCCCACAGCCTGGCTTCCTAAGAGCAAGGTACCTCCTCCAGCAGGCACCCTGCAGACCCATGGGTGGGCAAACAGATGCGCAACAGCCTGGTGATGTGCAGAATAGAGCTATACCTGTGGTACCTGCGGACAGTCATGCGTTAAGAGCTGGTTGTATAGCTACACACTGTCTGCAAGCCGTCACTACTAATACTTTTATAGATACACTCACATAAAGCAATACTGAAATAAAACCAAGACCAAAGCCTGCCTTGCTTTGGCTCCAAACTGCTGCCTAGCACAAAACCCATGCCTGCCCCCATGTAAGAACACTTACTTCTAAAGCTCAGTATCTACTCAGGCAGCAGCCCTGCCATGCCTGTCACCCACCACGACCATGCTCAGCTTTGCTTTTGGTGCTCAGCCTTTCCCAGCTTCAGGGCTCCAAGATGGGCTGAACTAAGCCCTGGTCCTTGCCGCTGACATGAGCACATTACAGAGTCCATCCAGGCCGGGCTCTCAGAAGAGGAGGGATAACCAGGATCTCTCTAGTAACTCCTGCTAATGCCAAAAGCCAGGAGCAGAGAAGCAGCAGCTGCTACAAACTGTTCCAGGAGACAGTTAAAATACTGAGAAACCCATTGAGATTGATTAACCAACGTTGTGATTCGTAATTTTGCTTAATGCTATTAAAGAAAAGCATTGACCATTTGCTTGGCAGAAAGACTGGCAGAGCACCAGGCTTTTGCGTAATGAATTCGGAGGATTAATCCTATTAGTCTTCCTCCCTTCCCCCAGCTCCTCAACTTGTCTGAAGATGAAGCACAGATGCAAAATAACCCAAGCAAACACATTGGCTGGGCTGCATCTGATATCTCCTGACCTTTGTGCTGGCCCTGTGCAATGGCAGAATGACTCAGGAGGTGAGGAGAACAATGCTGATGCTATCACAGAGCCTGGGAGAGTGCACCAAAGCCTCCAGCAGCTGAAAGACACAGAACACTGGGGAAAACCTGGTGTGGTTGAGGAGGAGGCACAGAGATATCATTAGCAGGTTACAAGTGGTGTATGTGTGAGAGGGGCTGCACCCCATTGCATGGCACTGTAATGCCCTCAATGGCTCACATGCGATGGTGTGGTCCAGGGGTTCAGCATCATTGCAGAGGGTGCCTGCAGCCCAGTGCACTCCATGGAGGGTGTCACCACCCAGAGGTCACCCTAACCAAGCAATAACAATGGGGCATGTGCAGGAGAAGGGCTGAGGACCCCTCTTGTCTTCCCTCTGGCCCCTGAGATGGGAGCATGGAGCAGGGTTGGATGGGAACACTTCTGGACAGACCTTTCTGCACCCACCAAGGCAGCAGAGGCTCAGTGCTGCTGTTGGGGGACAAACCTGGAGACCCTCTGAACAGCACCCCAGAACACACTCACTGCTGCCCTGGTCCTGCAGCAAGGGGTGCTCATGGGGTAGGTTTCAGATCAACTCCCATCTTGGAGCCATCAGAAAGGCTAAACTAACTTCCCGAGCTTCCCTTACCTCTGCCGTGCTGGGGAGGAAACCACTCTCCCACCCCCAGCTCGCTGGTCCTCTAGCTACATGGAAAGCATTGCTCATGCTCCTTCCCCAGGAGCAGGGGAGGATGTTTGCTGCTTCACTTTGCGGTGCAGCTTGTCACCTATAGACAGCATCACGTTAGCTTCACGTCATTACATGTGACAAACCTCTGCATTAAGAGCCATAAATATTTATATAGCATGAACAGAGACAACAGAGCTGACACCTCGCACCACCAAGCGTGGAATATCATTTACAACTTCTCCAGTGACACTTGTGTGGCCCCCATTGAGCACCTCCTCCCCAGCAGAGCAGGAACATGCACCTCCAGGCACCCGGGGTGATAGCTTTCAGCTCGAACCGACTGTACAGTCCTTCCCTTCTCCAAGGACATCCCACGCAGCCAGGCACCAGCTCCAACCAAGTGAGCAGAGAGCTGAGGAAATCAGGACCACCTACTACAGGCACACAAACCCAACTGCACTGGTGCACTGCAGGCACTGACTTACTGCCTGCTTTCAGCAGGGATGCCTCCCTGCTCATTGCTTCACCTTCCTTACCAGTGTCTGACTTTGCAGCAGTACCTGGTAGCTACTGGTTGCTCCTAAATCCACGCAAACATGCTGAGATGAGCCCTCTTCGGAGCTGCACCTCCCCAGAAGCCCCTGCCTGTGCATGGGCAGCAGTGCTGTACCCTCCCTCCCTCCTAAAGGCTTTCCCTCCTTACCACATCACACACGTCCAGAGGGCAGCCCAGGATCACCACTGCAGCTCCCATCCTCTGTCTCCTCCAAGAGCTGGGACCAGACAGCACCAAGAGCCATGGTCACAGTCATTGCTGACATGCTCAGGAGAAGGAACATAGACCCCAGTGCCCCACCAGCACTGCACTGAGGCTTTGGAGGTCCAGCAGCATCATTAAGGGAAGCAGCTCCTCCTGTGCAGCAGCTTTATTTGCAGAGCAGCTCTCCCACAGGTGCTCAGTGTCTTCATTTCCAGCACTTCTCAGGTGTTGGATGTCAATCTTGCTGAAAGCAGAGCTCAGACTTTGTGTTCTTTTCCATTAATAGTTTACTAATGAACTTCTTGGCGCATGTGTGTGAGCAAAGAGCCAAATTCAAAGCAACTT
Organism: Psilopsiagon aurifrons; assembly: GCA_025447955.1. Taxonomy (NCBI): domain Eukaryota; kingdom Metazoa; phylum Chordata; class Aves; order Psittaciformes; family Psittacidae; genus Psilopsiagon; species Psilopsiagon aurifrons. The sequence continues at coordinate 13,403 of JAOEHY010008693.1, read as the reverse complement.
TCGGAGATGGTTCCGGAGCGTGCGTTCAGAGCTCACTGCCACGAGCGGTCAAAGAGCCATCCCCCTGAGGAGCAACTGATCCCCAGCTCACATAGGTGGTTCATGCTGCACATCTCCTGTCTGCTGCTTGTGCATTAGCCCCTGTTTAAGCTGGTGCAGAAGTTCTTCCACAATTGATTTTTAAGAGAAGACCTGGCCAGGAAACTCGGAACCTGCTCAAAAGCAAGTTCCAAGCCAAGACTTGTCCAGAAAATGATTTCCTGTGAGGCATTTACTCTCTTGGCACAGGGTGCCCAGAGAAGCTGTGGCTGCCCCATCCCTGGCAGTGTTCAAAGCCAGGTTGGACAGGGCTTGGAGCAGCCTGCTCTATGGAACTGGGTGGGCTTTAAGGTCCCTTTCAACAGAAACCATTCCATGGTTCTGTAAGGAGCAAATATCAGACCCTTCCCTCCAGCCTTCCCCAGCTTCTTCATGATGTAACCTCAGGGCAGTGATGGTTGCAGTGTCCAGGGAGCCCTCACCACTGGCACATCCCATCACTGATCCGTGGCGGCTGCCGATGCATCCAGAGAAGTGAGCAAGCACGGAGAATGTGGAGTAATGAACATTGCTCCTCACACGCACCTCAAGGCTATTTACACAGTTCCCATTAATTTCTGGTAACCTGTAATTATTTTATTTATTCTTTTTGTATTTCATGCTCTGTTTGTTTCCACTCAAGGGGCGTGAGCAGTGCTGCTCACTGCTGAAGGGATGCTGCGGCTCTGCAGAAGAGCAGACCCCAGAACTGATGGTCACCCAGGTGCTCTCCAGCCACCCCATGAGCAGTGGCTGCTCACTCCCCTGCCCCGCACACAGGGCAGCAGAAGTGTGGCTTCAATAGCCAGATTCCTTCCTCCTTTTTATCTCATATCTATTTTTATTCCAGTGGGGTTTAATTTCCCCCCTTCTTTCTTCCCTAAAGCAATCAAATGGCATCTTTGCACGGGAAATCAGTGCTTTCTGCCCATACCAATATGTAAAACCAGCGCAGCCCAGAGCATTCGCCACACTGTTGAGGACACAACCAGAATGTATCCCCTGAGCAATCCCAGTTGGTTATTATTCAAGCCCCATTAGCAGCTTGTGCTTGCACAGCCCTTGCTGGAGCTTGGCTCTCACCTGAGAGCTGTGGGGAAATCTTGGCTGGGACTGATGTTCTCCTGGTTTGGGGATGGGTAAATCTCAGATGTGTTCATTTTCCTGACCCATTTAGTGGGCCACCTTTCTAATTTCCCTTGCCTTTTACCTCTTGCTTTCCTGGGAATGCTCTGCTGGTGCTGCAAAGGAAAGGAGTTATTATTCAGAAAAGAAGTGGGAGAGATGCTATAAATGTAAAGCGCAGGAGCAAGCTTTAATCATCCTCATCATTAGTTAATTGCCGTAGACTGAGTCCATTCCAAGGAGAACACAGAGTGTTAAATATAGATGTAGAACTGGGATCTATTTTTGTGATCAGATCCTGCTGCTGCTTTTCCCAAGGATGTCAACACTGGGGACTGTCAGAAGAGCGTCAGCCGCAGTCAGTGGGACGTGGGCTCCTACCCAGAGCGGGTGGAATGTGTTCAGCTCCAATGGTGCCTGACAGATGAATGCAAAGAGGATCCCGCTGGATTCCTCACACAGCTTTTGGGGAAAACCTGCAGAACACCTTGTTCTAACAGCGCCTTGGCCAAAACCGCATCAGGGGATCAGGAGCTCAATCCTGCCCAGTGCTTTACCTATCAGTTGGCTTCCTCCCCATGGAGAACCATTTGAATCTATTCCTTGGGCCTTGGGCTGCCAGAAGCCTTTGCTCTCCTCCTTGCATGCTCCCCGATTTCAGAGCCCTTTTTGTCCCCCCATATACCTTTGATCTGTGTCCTCTCTGCACTTTCTCTCCTCCTCTCTCCTTCCTCTCATTCAATGCACTCCACTAAACGTTTCCTTCTCAATTAGGGTGGTGGCACCCTTGAAGAGCAGCTGCCCGTGGAGGGTTTGAAAGGTGCTGAGTGGCTCTGTCCTCAGTTACCTGTCCAGAGATTTCTCTGATCCAGCACTTCTAAAAACACTTTCCCATTAACTCCTCCTTTGAGGAGTGCTTTGCAGCAGTGCTGAGGATGGAGCCCAGGAGCAGGGTGATGCAGAGCACGGCCCTGTTTCTCCCTCCAGCCATCAGATTAGCAGAGGCAGCTGGAGCTGAATCCCTTGGCAGCGCAGGCAGCCAGGCTGGTGGCTCCAAGAGATAAATCCCATTCGAAAGCTTTTCCCCATGGCTGGCTGGGAGGTGGGTGCTGGGCTCCCCTTATCTCATAGCCATAGAGAGGGCAGCATTGCCCTTCCTGTGCCATCCTGTTTGGCTTTGAGCCTTGCTGCAGTCTGGCCATGTCCAGGGGCAGGGTAGAGACAGAGGAGTGAGCACTGCCTGTGCTTCAGTGTAAGGGTCTAGGATAGGGCAGGAGCCAGGGAACTGCTCGTCCTTAGGGGGGATTGGGGCCAGGGTGGGTGTGCAAGACCCAGAGCATCCCAGCAGTGTTGGAATCCACGTGTTCACCCAGGTTATAAACCACACGTGATTGATGCGTGTCCATGCAGTGCTGTGTGCGTGTCACAGCGGGCAGCACCAGCCACGGTCACACAACGTGCGGCACAGCCAGAGCCATGGGATGTTTGTGCCTCATCCCTATGCAAGTGTGCTGAAGGTGTCTGGACAAGCCTGAGTGTGCAATCATTTGTGGTTGTCCAAGCATGTCCAAGCAAGCCCGACCTTGAGCAGGGGCTGGGGAGAAGAGGATTAAATGCCAAGTGCTCTAGTGAGCTCTGCCGCGGGCTAATGCCTGATGTATTGAGCCTGCCGGGCTGTTGACAGTTACCTGGGCTCCAGCTTTGCTGCTTGCTGGCAGCGCTCCTGCACTCCCAATTCTGCCGCACTGAGCTTCATTGTGTCCTGGGCTGAGACCTCAGGGATGCTGCTTGTGTGCACACCGGGCAGAGCTCCTCTGTGCACAAGCAAACACGTGTTCATGCATGTGTAATTGGGTGCATCTCCCCGGTGAGGGTACATCTCCTCTGTGAGGGTACATCTCCTCGGTGAGGGTACATCTCCCCGGTGAGGGTACATCTCCTCGGTGAGGGTACATCTCCTCGGTGAGGGTGCATGCATGCCTGGGTGCTGGGCACTGCTCGCTGCGTGTTCCTGTGTTAACATACAGCGATGCTATGTGTGAGCGGGGCTCCCCTCGGCAGGACCATGTCTTCATGTGTGGGCTCTGAGCACAGGTGCTTCCAAGTGGAGCAGGGACACTGGTGGCTGTGAGCCCTGGGCAGGGGAAGCCAGGTCAAGCCAGTGCCTGGCATAGCTGAGCAAGTCACCATCTGGAACAGCAGAGCTCATCCGGGATGCCCAGGGAGATCAAACACTGCTCCAAGCAGTACAAGAAGGGCAGTAAAGTCCTTGGGAGACGAGGTCAAAGCAGGATAACTTGAGTCCAGGAGCCGAGGAAAGGGGTTTGCATATGGATGCCCTCTCCTTCCATTCCCTGAAACCAGTTGTTGTATTTGGTGCATCACCATCAAACCCAGCTGAACAAAGGCATTGCCATGGCCCTTACTTGACATCTCATCATCCAGTGAGACTGGTGATAATCTGAGATACAAAGGCCCTTTGAGCAAAGCCCTGACAGCTTGGAGCTTGTTCCCAAACTATTTCCATTTAGAAGCACAACAGCTCCTTCTAAACCACCTTCAGCTACTTGTCTCCGGCCACCTTTCCTTTGCCCGTTCCCCTGCCATCATTTCCCCTTGGAAAATAGCCTGTCTGTTCCTTAAATAATGGCATTTCTTTGTACAATTGCAGGAGATTTAATACTTCGTACTCACTTCTATTGGCAAAATCAAATCAATTTACCCACAGGCTCCTGATTTCCTTGAGGTTTTAGGGGGTTTGCTAGCATTGTCCTTAATGTTTCTCATGATTCTTTGATCTGACACTCAAAGGGATCCCTTCAGCTGCTCACACACACACCCCAGGATGTCGGCAAACACACGATCCATGAAATATACGGCATCCTTACACAGGGATTTACATAACACTGACACTGAAGGCATCAAAAAGAATCATTTATCAGATTTAGGAGCAATTACAGCAATGGCTCTTATGGAGGGGGAGGAGGCTGGAAGCTGACAGCGGGTGACATGAGCTGGTAAATGCTCTCTAACAGCTCCAGAAGTGACACTCGTTCTGTTTTACACCTTGCCAAGAAGTTCCCAGCTACCAGCAGCTCCAAACCTCCCCGTGGCCCCTTGTTTTCCATAGCCTGAGTGACAGCAGGTTTGCAGAGAGACAAGAGCTGGGGCTCTGCATTAAGCATCTTTAATTTCTGCAGTGCCAGTGAGCCCCAGAGAGGGAGGATGTGGGCTGGCTCTTTGCAAAGGATCTCGCAGCTGGATACGGCTCCAAGCATGTGTGATGCTCCAGTGCTCCAGCAAGGGAGCGAGGGAGGTGGCATGAAATGCCATGGATCAGGGTCTCATTCAATCAACTCTCCTGAATTTGGGTAATAGCATTCCCAGCTGACAGCCACCAGCAGTAATTCAGGTCCCACAGGCAAATCTAGGGCCCAATCCACGTCTAACCCCAAAACTAACTGCATAAAGAAGCCCAAAGCTGTGCTGCATGTGCCAGATTTAAGAGCATGGCCTCATAGTGGCAGATGATTATAGATCTGGGGGAGATTTGGAGCTACAGCATGTCTGGGAAGGCAAACAGCAATTGAACTGGCCCAAACTCAACAGATTTGGGTAGAGCTCTTACTCGTAAGCTCTTCCTTTTGGTGAAGCTCTCCTTCTGGGAGCTGAGCAGGCGACTCTCAGACATGGCTTTAGTTGTACGTCCATCTCCTATGCGCCCCGTGGCGCCGCAGCTGAGCACCCTCATCCCAGCAGCAGGATCCACTCCTGCTCAGCCCAAACAAAACTGAGCATAAATAATCCCCGAATTTGTAGCTGCTTGATTGCCATGGCAACCCCGCAGCCTCCTCCTCCTGCGCTGCCTGCCAGCCTTGGAGCTGCCTCCAGTTCCCCCAGCTCCCATCTGCTTTCCGGGGCTGCAGTCCCACCCCTTCCCCTGGATCAGCTCTGGGCTCCACGTCCAGCTCTTGCTGTCACTGGGGTTGGTCCTTGGCACTGGGCACTGACACGTCCAAGGATGCATCCCATGCACTCTAAGGCAGCTGTGACTGTCACCATCACCCCATGCTCTGCCCTGTGCTCAGCCCATCTGTTACCAGGAGCTGGGAGCAGAGTGGAGGCAAAGGGCTCATTCTGCCCAATCCAGGTAGAAATCAGCCCCCTGAGACATGGGACAGCAGCACAAATATGTTCTAGTGCACCGAAACCCCTCAGCTCCCAGGTTTCCTCTCCCCACTTTGCACATGCGGAATGTGCATCATCCTCTTAATTCTGATGGGGTTTGCCTCCCAGCCATGCTTAAGCCACTCACAACAGGCAGCGAGAACGATTGCTCCCACCCCACTTCAGTGGCATGAGTGGAAATTGAGATCAAAGATGTCGGGGGATGAGCCCTGGTTCTGCGAGAACCTGGATGCTGCTCAGAGGTGATGCCCAGGCCCAGTCCTGTCCCAGAGAGGGCTTCCAGGGCTGTGCCTGGCTCAGGAGGCAGCTGAAGCAGGGTCATGCCCTGCTGCTCCTCCGGGAGGTTCTGAGGCAGCGCTCGCCTTGCTGTGGCATCACTGCCTCTGGGAAGAGCCGCTGCGAATCCCTCCTCAAAGGCAGCACGGGTGCTGGGGGGTTTCGCTGCACACTTGGTGTTCTGCCCGGTGCAAGCCAGGTGCCATTCATAAACCAGAGAACAGCAGAAACAGGGAGAGAGGAAATCTGGAAAGGCCCCTCGGTGCTCACGCTGCCTGCGAGCAAGCAGCCTTGCAGCTCAGATCACAGCCTCCTGCCCCTCAGAGCACACGGGCGTCAGTGCAGGGAGCTGAGCCTCAGCAGCACTGCACTAACGGAGATCCACAGCCCAGTCCCACCCATCACACTGTGCTGCCCCATCCCCGGCTGTGTCCAGGGCCAGGTTGGACACAGGGGCTTGGAGCACCCTGCTCCAGGGGAAGGTGTCCCTGCCCGTGGCAGGGCTTGGAGCTGGAGGAGCTTTAAGCTCCCTTTCAACACAAACCAGGCTGGGATTCTCTGTTACTTCATCTCACACTGGGGCTCTGGTGAGGCAGAGGACGAGGACGGACAAGGGCTGCTCATAGATGAGTCATTTGCAGTGATTAAAAAGGGCTCTTCTTTTATTATAAAGGAGCAGTGGAAGGATGCCAGTGAACGTAACCTCTGTGAGTGCTGGAGGAATCATTCCGGGGAGGAATTAGCAGCACAATATTAGTTGCAGACAAAGAACTTAATTAGCAGCTTCAGCAGAGATTCCAATTTAAAACAGCCTGAGATGGGAGGAAGCCTTGTGCTCCCTTCCTGGTTATTCTGGGGACGGGGCAATGCAAGGTGAGCAGCATCTCTGCATGGGGCTCGTGGTAGGCCTGATGCAAGCCAGGAGCTGGGAGGCTGAGCCTGGTGGGAACAGGGAAGCTGAGGACCATGACCAGAGCCCAGGGGCATGGCCAATGAGGGATCTGTTTCAGTGAAGGAGGCAGCTCTGTGGGGCCGCGGTGCAGCAAACCCAGCACCGGGCCAGTGGGGTCCTGCCTGCGAGGGGCCAGGGGATGGCCCCAGCACCCAGCACCACCCAGCTTTAACACCCTCTGGGTGTTCAGAGGCACCCCCAGCTCCATCCCTGCTCTCTTCTCTCTCCTCTTCTTCCAGCAGCAAACTCAGCGCCCAAATGTTCATCTCCTCCACATGCTGGGACACAGGGCCAGGGTTCAGCCCCCAGTGCTGCTGCCAGCAGCCTGTGAGGAGTAACGGCCTGGGGATGGGGATGGGCACGGGGCAGGTTGTTTCCCCTGGAATCCCCACTTTTGCGTCCCTGCAGATTCTTGGGAAAGCACAACATCAGGACACAGCTCGGTTTTCAGGCTGGAAGACAGGAAGGAAGCAGCACCCTGTGAGGAGCAAGCAAAGCCTTTTGGAACCTGCCCTTGAATGGAAAGGGGAGACAAAGGGAGAGGGGAGAAAAGCTCCATGTGTGTGTGCCTGTGTGCATGCATGTGCATGTCTGCAGGCATGCGAGTGCAGGAGCACACGTGCCTGCGGATGAACGCGTGTGTGAGCTCATACATGACCCATGCATGTGTCAGCAGTACCCATGTGCGCACAAGGGGAGAGAAGGTGGCTCCCATCACCATGGAAATGGTGACAAATAACACAACACACGGGGACACAGCACTGCCTCTGCCTCGTGCTGGAATCCTCCCCCTGAGCAGCATCAAAGTGCACCCGGGGGCAGCAGGGTCCCTGTGATGGTGACACCCGCGGGCACTCAGGACCACACAAACCATCACTTGCCTTCTTCCCTCTTGCTCATCCCCTCACATTTCTGCTGGGTTTCATAGATCATAGAATCATGGAATGGTTTGTGTTGAAGCGACCTTAAAGCTCATCCAGTTCCAACCCCTGCCAGGGGCAGGGATACCTTCCACTAGAGCAGCTTGCTCCAAGCCCCATCCCTGCAGGCCCTTCTCCAAAGGAGTTTCCCTCCTCTAGATGGGATTTGTTGCTAGTTGGGGCTGATGTCCCCAGGTAGGGGGACATCATGAGCCTGCATTGGGTGGGAGCTGGACCTGGGGAAGGATCCCCACTTCTGTACCCCTGCAGAATGCTGGGGAAGCAAACTGGAAGCACACAGTTACTTTTGCAGTCCAGAAGGAAGCAGCTCCCAAAGCACTGTTTTCCCAGCACATCCCTTCTGCCTTCCAACACTGATTCTACACCTGGGAGGAGGCAGTGGAAGAGGTAGCTGGACCTGGGAGATGAGACCATGCAGACACCAAAGGTGTTAATGACGCTCTAACAAATGCAACAAGCTCAGCTGCAAGGGGATGATGCTGCAGCCTTTTAATTACATCCTTGTCTAGCAATAAAAGAAACAAATCTGACTCTTAAAGCAGTGCGTAGCAGACGAGCTCCCATTTGCTGCACTGGGTCCTCCTTTCCTTACTAGTGAACACTGTTCTCTGTAGGAAGTTTATTTCCCCTTGGACCAATCTCCTGCCTGTAAATTGGAGAGTGGGAGGCGGTGAAGCCAGCGAGGAGAAGGAGGGAGTCACATCAAATCCCTGGGATGCAGAGCACATTCCGCATAAAGGCCACCTCATTCAGCCGCTGTGTTCGTACAACGGGGACTCCATCAGGTTCGCTTCCCCCTGTAACTCGCTTCCCAGGGTGGCTGTAAACATGAAGAAGATAAAGAGAGCCGCTCCTCCTGTGCTCCTGGGGCTGGCAGAGGGAGTCAGTCTTCTCTGTGCTCTAACTATGGCTGTTTCTGCATCTTTATAGCATGGCCCCTGATTTACAATCAGCTTTTATAGTGGCTGTAAACCAGCCCCAAAGCAGAGAAAGAAAGGAACCAGAAGAACATTTCCCCTTCCTACCTGACCTGGGGTGTGAGCAGCCAAGAGAGCAGCTGGGGGAGGGCTGGCTGCGGCCGCTGCTTGGCTCTAAATGGGGAGTGGGGTTAACCAGGGCTCTGTGCTCCTGCATGCGGGAAAGGATGGGGCTTGGCACTGATCTCCTGAAGGCTGCTCGAGGCTGGGGGTGAATGTTCGTTAATGAGCTTGGAAGGAGCGCTGGTGGGTAGGGACGAGGACAGCCCCATAACTCAGGACCCTCGCCTCTGCCTTGGAAAGGAGTCCTGAAGAGTCCAATTTCCTTTGCTGCTGCAGACTCCTGGGGTGACCTTGGCTTGGCTGTACCGACCCGGCACTCCAAATGTATTTAGATACCAAAATCAATGGGGGCTTGGAGGTGGATGCTTAAATGTCTTTATCGATCTGGCCCTTGCTGTGCCTCCTTTCCCTGGCTCTAGAGCAAGCTTGGCCTCCTGTCCATGGTTGAGCAGTGCAGGGGCTTGCTGCACCCCAGAGCCAGCACCCCAGCACTGACTGATCCATGGCTTTGGGCTTGCACCTCACGCTGTGGCATCTCTGCTCCCCCTGGTTGGGAAGAGATGGGGGTGTTTGTGGGCAGTCTTCAACAGGCATGGATTGATCTCAAAAGATTTGGATATTATCCCAAAACAAGTAGTAAAAGACACTATAAAAACATATTAAAAGATTATTAGGGACATAATAGTAATAATAGCATGTTAATGGTGCTTGATACCACAGGGCAATGAGCTGCTCTATGAAGTCATGGGTCCAGATCAAGTGAGGCCAGTGTCCACACACCTTCCACTGGAGCAGTTGCTCCAAGCCCCTGTGTCCAACCCGGCCTTGAGCACTGCCAGGGATGGGGCAGCCACAGCTTCTCTGGGCACCCTGTGCCAGCGCCTCAGCACCCTCCCAGGGCAGCTCCAGGGGTCAGGCTGGGTGGGTTGGGTTTTACTTGGCATCGCTGCCGAAGGAGAGAGCTCATTGATCCAGCAGCAGGGACCAGCAGAGCCCTGGCCATCGGGGGTGATGTGCAGCTGGGCAGCAGGGATGCTGTGACTCAGGAGCAGCCGGAGCCAGCCTGAGTTATGGCTCTGTCCTGCACCAGCGATAACTCACTCCCTGCTGCTAGGATGTGATTGGGTTTATTCTGCACAGGGGAGATGCAGGGGGGGAAGGGGTGTTTCCTCTTTGGCTCCAGAGAAGGGGCTGCAGCAGCTTTTCCCAGCACCTCTGGGGTTTATGACTCCATTGCGCTGCCTGAGGGAGCTGCTGTTATGTCCTTAAATCATTAAAGAATAATAAGAACCGTGACACCAAAACCAATTCCCATCTATGAATGATGCCGACGGGAGCTGCTCCTGCTCCCACTGGGAGGTACCAGAGTCAGTCTTGGTTCAGCTTATGCCTGGGAGGAAACTGCTGCTGGGAATGGATCCCACCTAAAGCAGCCCTGCCACTGAGGACCAGGGACTGGGGGTACCCTCCAAGTGCCCCCAGGCGGGTCAGAGCAGGGTCCTGCCTGCCCCTGGCACAGAGGGCTGTGGAGATCCTGGGATGCTGCCTTGGCCCCAGGAGATGCTGTGATGGGAAACCTCATCCCTCCTTAGCCCAGCTCGTTGCTCCGGGAGCAGGACATGAGAGCTGGAGGGGCGGGATGGGAGCAGCCCGATGAGGTGAAACAGGCCCTGGGTTAAAGGTGCTGGAGAGGACAAAGGGAAGGTGCTTTGGTGTCTGTGTGTGTGTGTGAGTGGGCTGGGCTCGAAGGAAGGAGAAGTCCCATGAGCTGTGATGATGCCCTCCAAATCTACTGCTTCTCCATAGCGCTGCCCCAGGGCTGCTCCCCAGGGAGTTCATGTTGTGTTTTGGAGGGTAAGAAGGGGAATGCGAAGCTCCTCCCAGTGCTCCATGTGTAACTGCTGCCTGTGAAACATCACCTGAGCCTGCGAGGAGCCTCTCCTGCAGGGGAAGCTTTTAACCCCTCACACCACGGGGACAATGTTCCAGGTGACCTCAAGTGCAGAAGAGGCCCAAGAACTGCTGAAGCAGCAGGGACAATGAATGAGTGCTCCCCCGGCTAAAATCCCCTCAATTAGAACCTGGATCAGGCTGTGCTCATCTGCCCGAAGACAGCATCTCGAGGGTGATGTGCATTAGTCATTGTCTGCAGGAGCTGCCTTAGTGCACAGGAGGAGCCTGTCTAAGAGCAAGGCGTTTGACGCAGGAGGCTGGGGCCACCCGGGGCCACCCTCTCCCTCCCCATAGCATGGTACCCATGTGTGGAGCAGGGGAATGCCTGTCTTCATCCCCTTGTCTCTTCCCTTGCTCACAGTGGATGTGTTTACAGCAATGCCTCTCCTCCTGCACCTGGAGCAAAGGGTGAAAGTGGCTTACGACATGATACTGTCCCATGTCACCAGGACTGAGGTGACTTTAGTGTCCCTCTCCTGCACGTGGTCATAGAATTCAAGGGAAGAGCTTTTGCCTAAGATCCCATCTCAATCTCCCTTCTGGCAGGTTAAAGCTATTCCCCTTATCCTGTCCTGATAGGCCCTTGTCCAAAGCCCCTCTCCAGGTTCCCTGTAGCCCCTTTATGCATTCACATAGTCAGGGACCTGCCTGAGGCCACAGGGAGCCTGTGGCGGAGGAAAAACTCAATTAGTCTTAAGAACAAACAAGCACCTTTGAACCCCCTGTAGTTGGAATGAGAAGTGATTAAATGACCTGGGCTTAACAGCGTTGTTCAAGCTTCCACCAAGCCTTGGATGAAAGCCCTGAGCAGTTCATCTGGGTTCAGCTGTTTCTATGGAGTTCTCTTGTTATTCCAGCCCGGAGCGAGGTCTCTGCAGCTCCGTCTGCTCCGATCGATGGTGCTCTGGCAGCTGGGGAGGGAGCTGCTGCTGCTGCCCCGTCCCCTCCAGGCCCATGCTTGGGGGTGATGGGTGCCCTGGAACAGCGCCCAGGAGCTGCAGGGTGCTGCAGAGGGACCCAGGCAAGGGCAGGAGCATCCTGCAGCCGTGTGGCTGGGGCTGGCAAAGGTTTCCCTGTTCCTCCCAGAGCTGAATCCATCCTCTTGTGGCTGAGGCAGATTGAGCCCTGGGGCAGACAGGTTGAGAGCAGCCATCAAGCACCCAGTGATTACCTGTGCCCTCGGAGCAGCAGTGCTGGATGCAGCAGCTTGGGAGGGCTGAAGGTGCCTCCCCCACTGTGGGAGGTGCAGCTCTGCCCTCCTGATCGCACAAGCTGTGCGGGTGATGCTGCCTGCAGGCAGGGATGCAGCACTGGGACGGCCACCAAGTGGTTTGCAGTGGTTCGGGGTGGCTGGGGGCCTGCTCAGCCCCTGGGCCTGGAGTTTGGGTGTCGGGGGGAATGTGATGTGTACAAGGCACTTGCCCAGAAGCAACCCCAGCCCCTGTCCCCTCTAAGTACCCATGGTCCTGGAGCAGCAGGATGTGGGCATCAGCTTCTCCAGCTTCCCAGGAGCTCCATCGCATGAGAATTGACTTTCATTGGGTTCTTCTGGGGCTTCTGCAGAAGGAAGGGGCACAGCCCTGTGCTCCCCAGGACTTGGATAAAGCCTTCATTTCACCCTGTGCTGTTTGAAAAGCCAGGAGGGGATCTTCCAGCTGAGCCCCCTCTCTGATTCAGTTTATGCTGCAAAGTGAGGCTGCCATTAGGCATGTGCTCCCAGTCAGTGTCTGCATAAATGCTTTGCTGAATGGGGGCCAATACGCCAGAACATCACCCATTTGGTTCAGGCTCATGGGCAGGGATTTTATGCTATTGAAGTCCTGCCAATTAAATCAGGTCACTCCAATCTCTCCTTTCTGCCTCTCTCACATGTTTGTGTCTGTTCTGTATCCCTGCGCTCCAGCCCGCTGCCACAGGCAACTGCTCTGGGAATGAGCCAGAGCCCAGCTCTGCTCCTGAGAGTGAATTGGGGGTTCAATGGCCACTGCGGTGGGGGGCATCCACACACCTCTGGCACTGCTGGATGGGGCTGGGAAAAGCATTTCTGGGGAGGAAGTGCTGGAAAGCAAAGGGAAGCTGGGCTGCACCCAGCTCAAATCCTGCCTTGGTCCGAGCCCCACAACTGTGCCTGGCTGAGCCACCTCTCCCTGCATCACCCTGGGTGATGGGGTCTCCATCCCCACCTCTCAAGATGAGTCACAGGCAACCAGGCCAGCAGATCTCTCCATCTGAGACACAGCAAAGCAGGAGGCAGCTTTTCCCCAGTGTTTTTCAAGGTTAAGAGCTTCTGAGCACCCGTTTCCAGGCAAGGTGAACCAGGGGCAGCACGGCTGACCTAGGAACCCATCCACCCCAAGGTGCTGCAGTACCCGTGGGGCATCTGTTCTGTTACTTTGGGTGGGCTGGGAAGGGGTAGGTGTGAGAGACCCCCGGGTCCATGCACACCCAGATCTTTCCAAGGCAAAGTGAGTCCTTTGGATGCTGGTGGGCACCCAAAACCCACCCTGTTGAGCTTCCCACTTCCCTCCAGACCTCGCAGCATCGTGGAAGAACAGCTTGTGGGGAGAGAACCCGGGGATGCGCGGCAGACGCCGAGGGCTGCGGGCTCAGCCCTTGCCGGAGCTTTTCCTATCTGGAGCTCGGGAGCATCACCCCGAGGGGTCGGGGATGCCGGGGGCGCCCCCCGGGTGCTGGGCAGAGCCGCAGGGGTTAAGGGCGCAGTCGGCAGGAGCGGATTCAGGTGGGAGGCTCGTTGTGGCGACGGGAGCCGAGCGAGGAGGAGGAGGAGGAGGGCTGGGAAAGGGAGGGGAGAGGAGGAGGAGGGGGCAGCGTTTGCAGGCAGCGGGTGCG
>JAOEHY010008692.1:0-13818 GCA_025447955.1 Psilopsiagon aurifrons | reverse complement strand
GGGGGAATTTGCATTTTTCAGATTAACATGCACGAGCGAAGATAGAAACGCACTTGCCCCGGGGAAATAATTTGAGAAATCTTTGCATATTTTATTTAAAAGCATGCTGCGTTAGGCAGGGTAATAATGCAGAGCGATGGTGATTAGGTGAGGCCTGGAGGGATCGAAGCCTGTGACCCTCCCTCCTCTCACCCTCCCTCCAAGCCCTCCTCAACCCCTTGGTCAAACACCCCTCTGAAAGTCACTTGGGGAGTTAGGGAATTGGTGGGTTTATCCCCAGGGATTTGGGGCAGAACCCATCGTGTGGTCCATGCGGCTCCGAGGGCCAGGAGGATGCTCCAGCCCCACGCATGTCCATCCTCCCTCTGCATTCAGTCACATCACAGGTGAGGTGTCTCCCAGGGGGCTCTGCAAATCCCATGGGGTTCACAGCATCCCACAGGGGTCTCAGCACCCCGATCCCACAAGCTGCTTGGGATATCGCAGCCACGGAGTTTGCATCCTGCTTCTACAAGGGAAAGCATTTGAACCATCATCTCCTGTCTGAAGACAGGTAGTAAACCAAGGCTCACCCCATAAAGTGCATCCCAGCCTGGGAACACTGCATGTGCGTGGCCTTTGTTGTGGGGGTTCGGGCAGCTTACAAAGAACTTGGGTGATGTCTCACGAGCTGCTTCCACGGGTGCCAACAGACTGCTCCCCACGTCCAGAGATCCCCAACCTCTGGATCCAAAAGCACTTGCCAAAAGCGCTGTGTCTCCTGTCCCACGGCGAGAGGCTCACAGAGACCCCACTGCACCGGTCCCTGGGGCTCCAGACCACCCTTTGGGTTCCTCCCTGCTAATTAATACCTCCCTCCACAAAACCCCAGGCAGATGGAGGCTCCCCTCATCCCACCCCTCCATAGAGCAGGAGCTGAGCCTCCGCAGGGTGACTGCTCCTACAGCTCCCATTAACACCGGTGGTGTGAGGCTGGGTTAAAACCTGCAGTGCACAAGTCTGAAGATGAGAGTCCCCGCAGCTGTGCAGTTTAACAGGGTGATAATTGGGCACAGGGAAGGGAAGGAGCATACACAGGAGGTGCAGCAGGAATAGGGGCTTTTTGCACTGAGCCAGAGGCTTCTTCCTTGCTGCTGCAGCCCAGGGGCGTCTGCGTGGTGGATTGCTGCCCCGTGCTTTGCTCTTGCTGGATGGTGCAGATCCCATGGGGCACCGTTTCACAGGGGGTTTGTCCCAATCCTGCTGGTGGAAAGGGAAACGGAAGGAGGAGCCCAGAGTCTTGTCCTGAGCAAAGCTTTGTTTTCCTGTCCTGCTGACGCATGTCACGCCTGCAGACTCCTCTCAGCTCAGGGGTGCTGGGCTGGGGACCATGCAATGCTGGTGGGTGCAGCCAGGAGCTGAGCAGACCGCAGCAGCAAGGGCAGCAATGGGAGGAATGCTGCAATTCTACCTAAAATGGATAAAAGCACCAAAAGCAGGGCTATGATGCTGTTACAGTCCTGAAAATCTGAATCTCTTCCTTAATGCGGGCCTCTTCATTCCAACATTTAGAGCTCGAGGTTTTGTTTGTTAAGTCTTTTTCAAGGTGATGAGGTCTTGCAATCACGGAAGAAATCCTTCAGCTGGAGGCTGCAAGGAAGACAGCTCTGTGGAGGGCTAGGAAACGGCTTGGAACAGCTTCGGAGCCATCCGCAGTCCCTTGCTGCTCACCAGCAGCTTCTGCAGCCCCCAGATCCAGCTTCAACCATGGCAAAATCCCTCCTTCCTGGCAAAACCAGGCCCTTGGAAAGCTCCTGCCACTTCCCGGGCTTTGAAATGTGACCCAGAGCCCGGCTCTCGCCCTGTCTGCTCCCATTATTAATAAACGTTGAAGGGCTCCCTTCTGTCCTTAATGAGATTAGTGTGATTTTCATGCATTGCTGCAGGGCAGGGGACTGAAAAAGTGGCTGATCTGTAAACTAAAGGGTGCTAATCTATAGAGGGTGGGTCCCCCCTGCTCACAGCCTCAGGGGCTGGGTGAGAGTAATCAATTAAAGGAGGGGATTAGAGGTGCCGTGGTCACCTACTTTATTGAGGTCACTCTGACACCCCCCCAGCCCTGCACACCCTGTGCTGGGTCCACGCAGTCATTGAGGCTCTTCGAAGAAGAAATAAAAGCCTTAATCACCAGCCCCTGTTTACACGCTGGACCCAAAGGAGCAGTAAGGGAAAATCTGTTGTTAATATATTAATGGACACAATTTGCTTAGCGGGTCTGTCTGGGCTTTGTAAATTAATGCTAATTTAAAGCACAACCTCACTGTCTTGTTCTTTTATTCTCTTTTCAACTTCATTCAAGCGCTTTCATTTTGCGAGGGGCTTGGGAAGGGAAAAAACACACGACTTGGCCAAATACACGATCGCTTTTGCTTTGGTTTCATAGAGGGTTTGAATGTGGATTAGGTAGGGAAGAGGGTGGTCTGGCTCAGGCTGTGTCAAAACCCAGTTCCAGTGCCCACGGCTGTGCATGGAAGAGACCTTCTCTGATTTTCCTCACCAGAAATACCTTGGGTGGTTTTTGCAGGGGTTGAGTCGCTGCCCGTGCTCTCTGCTGCCTGCTGCTTAAGAACGAGCCACCCTGCGCTGGTCATCATGGCACGCTCCTGGCATCTCTGTCCTTCCCTCTGGATCACAACCCTGTGCCTGAAAATGGCACAAGGCCTTGACCTGACCCAGCCCATCTTTGGGGAGAGGAGGGAGCTGTTTGTGTGCTGTGGGACTCGGGCACTGACAGTAATTAAATGCCTCATCACAGCGAGCAGGAGCCTCACAGCATCCCAGGCCAGGCAGGGGCCGTGGCACGTGTGAGCCTTGGGGAGCGGGATGAGGCGCATCCCTCGCCTCTCTTCTAGCTTCCTTGTCATGGACACCCACGGCATTTCCCATTGTGGACAAGCCATGCTGTGACCACAGCCAGGGTGCAGGGCTTGCTCAGCGGTGCCAATCGGGGTGCCACCATTTGTCACCCACAGGCACGGCTCGGTGGGGTTGTGCTAACGCTCATCTGCCCTGAGCGCCAGCAAGGAGCCGTTGGGATGTGTCACTCCCACCATAACTCATCCATCAACACCCCAAGAGCGGGTCCAATTCCCCCCTGCTTCCCAACGAGGACCCTCTGATGGTTTTCTCCTCACTTCCACGTTCGAAAGGGATGTCACTTTGGTTTTATCCAAGCTCTGTTCCTGTCTCTGTGATAGCTATGGTGGGCTGAAGGGATTAGCACTGTGCCGAGCAGGCATGGCACCTTGCTTCAGGAGATAACGTGGGAGCAGCAATGCAGGAGTGGAGGCTGAGAGAATAATTCCCTTCATTTCAAGACCACCTTTAGGGAGAGGAGAGGCCTGATGCCATGGGGAGAGGCGGCTCCTTTGCTGGGCATTGTGGTCATTCAAACTCAGGCCCAGAGGAAGGAGCTTTTTCTTTCTCACATGCAGCATCAACGGCCTCACCATGGGTGCCCACAGATGGGATGGGTCAGGAGCACGCCTGAGTGCAAGGTTTTGGTTGTGGGATATGGCTGGATCCTGCTCCTTGATTCCTCAGGCTGTTGCAATTATTCCCTGGGACCAGAGAGGCTGTTTGGGACACGGTGGCTCTTGGTCCACCTTCAGCATCTCTGCTGATCCCAATGGTTTGGCATCCTCAGTTGGTCTCAGCATCTCACTTCCAGCCTCCATGGGGTCCACACCAGCTCCCCCCAGGGATGGAGGGGATTCAACACCCTGGGGCTGCTCCTGCAGAAAGCCCCTTCTGGTGGGCTGGGAAGGGGGGGACACCACTAAACCCTCCCCTTGGCAGCGGGTTTAATCCTCGCAGGGCTGCATTGCCATGGGCGCTGGATTAGGGACCGTCCCAGCAGCGCTCCTTTGTCCTCCCTATTGTGGAGCATTTTGCTCGCCTCTGCTTTAAACCTTGTAACCGTTTTGCTGCCTTTTTAAAACCGGGTTGAATAGGGGGTGGGATGGAGCGGGGTGGCGGGGAGAGGAGCCGAGGCTTTGAGGTTGAAGAGAAGCATTCAGGCTGCAGCTGCCCCGTCTCAGCACATTCCCCGTGACCCCCACGGGCACCGCGGCGGCCACCGAGCATCATTGGCAACTTGGCCGCTCCGGGACAATCCACCTGCTTGCTCAGGACAGGCACTTTCATGCCTATTGGGATTAGAGACTTTAAGTGTCGTTCCAAATTGTGTGGATAAACAGTCTTGTGAAAACTTGTTATCGTGGAGAAAAGGCCCCCGCCACCACCCTCAGTCCCTGGCCTTTTGTTCAGGCAATTTTTATTGCCGGATTGGATTTGATGAGGTTTAAGGTTTATTCTTAGGACTCCATTGAAGAGCTGATCCTTTGTCTCCCACCGTGGAGCGTGAAGAATATGAAACATAGGCAAAAATAAATCTGCTTTTCACACGCTTTCGCCCCTGGAACATGCAGGGACCACCAAATGCAGCTGAGAGCAGCAGCATCCTGTCCCTCTGCCCTCTGCCCTGCCTCTACGGTGTCTGCTCCGGCCTCAGCAGGCTCTGCACCCTCTTCCTGAATCCCCTTGTCCCCCTTGGAGCAGGGCCAGACCCCGGGTGGCCATAGGGAACCATGTCCCAGTGCAGTGCAAACTGCAGGGGCCAGGCAATGGATGGTTTGATACGGATTTAGGTCCTGCAAGGAGCCCCAAATGCTGCAGTGTGGGGAGAGCATCCCTCCCTGCCCACCCCATCCTCAAATACCCAACTGGCAGGGCAGTCCTTTAGTTGCTTCATTTATCACCAGTGGCTTCAGGAGAGACTAATCAGCAGGGTAATTCCTCAGGAAAGGTTGCTCCAGGGCTGTCTTTCATTTGAGAGGAGCTCCCCATGAGTTTCACCTTTATTGCAGGGAACCTGCCCTGACACGCTCCACATCGCCACGGCCGCCCAAGCACCGGGGATGGGCCCATGCCCCAGGCTCTGTCCCCTTGGGGCTGCTGCTGAGCACCAGGTAAGGTTCATGGCCGGGACCTGAGTGGGTGAGTTCTGTGCAGCCTCCGGGGCAGTTTGGCAGCACGAGGAGGTGGTGGCAGGCGCCTGGCACGAGCTGAGGGGCTGTTTCAGGAGAGCCCGGCGCTGGGGCAGGATCTCATGCAAACCTCGGGGGATTGGGCTGGTTCCAAGCAAAGAAAGTACCCCAGGGCGTGCAAAACTCGCCCGGAGCTGAACTGGGGCAGGGCTGGCGTGGGGGAGCGTGGGCAGTTTCCAGCGATACCTCTCCCAGTGGTTCCCACCATGTACCATGTCCAGCAGAGGAGGAGGGTGATGAAGGCTGTGCCTTCAGGAGGCAGGAGTTAGCTGCACTGGATGCCCAAGCCAGTGCTGCAGGCTCAGGACAGTTGTTGTCACACTGTCCCAGCAGGCAGTCCCGGCAGCGGCAGGGTTGGCATCGTGCTGCTGTGGGTTGGTGAGCCTGTCCCCCATCGCTTCCCACTTTGCATCTGGCAAGATGATTCCCGAGATACCCAGTGATGTTCGAGCTCCTCCTGTTTGGATAAAGTGTCTGTAATTACACGCATGCCTAATGTGAATTATTTCCACTGCACAATCCCGGTGCCTTGGACCCTACTGAGCAACCTGGCAGGAGACTCCCTTGTCAATGGGGAGGAGCTGGGGGATGGCACTTCTGCCCCTTGGCTGGATAACCAGCATGGCCATGGGGAGATATCCACAGGGTCATTCCCGGCACCCAGAGAATGTCTTCCCTGGGCTCTATCAGGTTCCCAAACGCATTTTAGGTGTCTGATGCCGTAAGGAGATATAGGGAGGGGTATTTCTACATCTACTCTTAGACCTGCCATGGTCATCCTCATTTTGAACCTGGGAGGGTGTGAGAAGTTAATTGCTGTGCCCAAGGCCTCATTCATAGCTGCAGAGACAATGGACACTGTCCCCAAAGTGATGTTGCTGTCACATAATGTGAGGCTGGTGGAGAAGGTGCTGAGTGAGCTCCCTTGGCCCATGCTTGGGAAGATGTCAAACGCGATTCTTGTCATGGTCCCTTCTGGCCCTGCAGTCAAGGGGCTCAGAGCTGCCCTTGGCGCGGGAACAAGAACTGCTCCATCAAACGTTCAAGGTTTCAAACCTTGGTTTTCTTCCAGCGTGCAAACAAAGAAGTTTTCCATGGCAAGAAATGTCCCCCAAAGAGCGGTGCGGCCACAGGCAGCAGGACCCCCCCTGCTGCAGGCAGGCTGGTTTGGGGTGCACCCCGCTTCCCAGCACGTCAGCATGTCCCAGCAAGGAGCATGCTGAGCCCCAAGACCCCATCCCCTCCCCGCGGCCCATCCTGCTCACCCCAGTGCCCCATCCCTGTGCTCCGGCAGGTCCCTGCCTGCCTGCAGCCTGCGCTGCCGGGCAGCACTGTCTCTGCGTGGTGGTTTCTTCCAGTGCAGGGGAGCTGTGCATCCCCTCCGAGCAGCCTTTCCTTGTCACGTTGTGTTATTTGCTTCAGGAGGTGATTGAGGAACCTTCCCCCCCCCCTTCCCTTGCCTGCAAGATTCCCACTGGCTGCCCAGCATCACCAGGGTGCAGAAGGGTGACACTGGGTGAGGGGACCTCAGCATCCATCGCTGCCTCCCTGCCCATCAGCATCCACAGAGGTGGTGCGGTGACTGGGGATGGGGAGGGATATTGTTTGGGGGTTGGGAAGCAACATCTCAGCTGGGTTTCAAAGTGCATGTCCTGGTCCCCACCTCAGGTGGGCATCTCCCCTCCCGCACTCTGGGTTTGGGGTCCTGGCAGGGGTGAACCCCTTGTTCAGAGCACATCAACCCCCTCCCTTTCCTCCAACTCTTAATTCGTTCTCCATTACTTTTGCCTTCCCCTCCTCCCCCTCCCTGTCTCAGCTGCCTGATGAATGAAGGATGGGTTTTTAAGCCTTTTTTACCCCCAAGGCCCGCAGCGCTGGCTTGGCTGCTATCGCTGGGATAAATGCAGTCTTTTGGGCCTGGAGCAGCATCCGGCAGAGCCGCACCACCCCCCTGCACCGGGTTATCAATCCCCGCTCAGCATCGCCAGCACCGGGCTGGGTCCCCTCCACTGGGAGCCCTTTTCCTACCCTCTGGCCACAAGAAAGACCAGTGTGGCTTAATTCTGCACAGTATCAACACCGAACAGACTCAGCCCAGCACTACTGGCTCCTCTTAATGCGTCTTTGTATTGCTGTTTTTCATGAATTTTTAAGAAGTTCACGTTTCTCCCCATGTCTCTGTCTCATCCGCTGGGTTTCGGGGGGTTTCAGTCGCTGTGCTCTGGATCCTCATCCTCACAGAGCAAACAAAGGGAAGCCAGTTTGGATCTCCCCACCCCGGGAAGGTTTTGGACGGCTGGAAGGATGAAACCTCCGGCAGCTCAGCAGATGAAAGGGTTATCAGTGCCCTGGGCACGGAACGGGTGGCACGGGGCTCTCCCTCGCACCAGCATCACTCAGACGTAACTAATACAGATGGTGCCACTCGTGGGGCAGAGCTGGAGCCAAGGGGTGGAAGGAGGCTTTGGAAAGGAAAATTATCTGTGCTCTCAACAGAGTTGGGAAAAAACCCCAACCCCAATGCTCTGCTTTGTGGTTTTGCTCTAGTGCAAATTGTGGCCTCCATCCACGATTGGGAACTGGAAGCTGCCTTCTCCCTCCTGTCTGTGTCCAGAGAGCACTGAACTTAAGGCAGGATGGAGGAAAATGAAGACTCCAAGAT
The DNA here is from genome assembly GCA_025447955.1 of Psilopsiagon aurifrons. Taxonomy (NCBI): domain Eukaryota; kingdom Metazoa; phylum Chordata; class Aves; order Psittaciformes; family Psittacidae; genus Psilopsiagon; species Psilopsiagon aurifrons. Next base: position 6,069 of record JAOEHY010008692.1, on the reverse strand, counting down.
GGCAATCCCAGATCCAGGCTGTGAACACAGCCAAGCTGGGCTTGTTCAGAGCCAGCGTCTCAGCTGGAATCTAAACACAGGTAACCTGGGAGCCTCCATCCACCCACCCCGACCTGAGCTGATGCTCAGAGCCTGCTCCATGGGTCGTAGCTGAAGCAGAGCCTGTCCTCAGCAGCCCCTGTCCCCATCCTACTGCAACAGCCCTCGGGGCATCATCTCCCCCATCCCGGCCAAAAGCAGCCATCAGAGCAGTGCAAGGAGCCCTGTTTGGAGCTGGGGAGATGTTTCTTGGAGGTCCCAGCAGAACCTTTGTTTTTAAGCCCTCAATCAAATGGTGAGACAGGCAGCTTGCCTGGCACTCGAATTATTATCCCCTTGGAGGAATAAAGTGCAGCACGGAGGCTTCTGGGATTCAAACCGATGTTTGCAGGGCTCCAGATATTTCAGTGCTGATGCTAAAACCCAGGAAGGCATTCCCTCCAGCGAGACAGCCACTACATCACACGGGGACCGCGCTATGGAATAATGATGTACAACTGGCCTTGAGGCACTCTTTGCAGCTTGATTGGCCTCAATGGCAGAAGAATAACCGAGAGTTTATTGCTTCTCTTCTGGTGATCTTTACTCCCAGCTGTTGTGTCAGGGAGGCCCAGATCCCTATACCTTAGCTGAAGAGCCATGGGCTGCTGGTAAGGTGCTGAGCACAGCCGGTTCCTGGGATGGGGCTATGCTGTTATGGGGTTATCCCTGCAGGAACCTCCCCCCATCCTCTGCCCAAGGCAGGCAATGAGATCTGGGAGCAGTTTGGACCCCTTTTCCCCTCCTCCTATGGGGGCAGTGAGCCCCTGGAGCAGCACCCAACCATACAGAACAGAGAGCACCCATCGGCTCATCCATCATTGGCACCACATCCCCTTCACCAGCCCCCAAACCACCCAGTGTGTGCTGCAAGGGCAGCGATGGTTTCTTCCCACTGAAATCCTGCTTCCTCCGCAGGGAGAGTGAGCAAGGAGCACTTTTACACACAGAAAGCTGTTGGTGATCCCAAGCCCCCGGTGCCATTCCCAGCGGGCAGAGGTCAGATGGCTGCAGGTGATGTTTTCCCCTTTCCTTTTGCCGAGCCGTGCTGCAAGCAGCCGGATTTCTGAGATTTCTCTATCATTAAAATGTAAATGAAAACAGACACGAAAACAATCTGAATTTCCAGCCGAGTTGCTCTTGCTTAATATTCCACCCCGAAGGGGGATGTGAGGAAGCAACAACATTTCAAAGGGAATCATTAAAGAAGGCAGGCTCAAACTGCGTTTTCATCAGATACCGTGGCAGAGCCAAGCACTTGGGGTCTCACCCATCCCATCGCTGCTGGAAAGGATGGGCAGGAACAGACCTGGAAACCAGCAATGTCCAAACTGGGGCTGTGCTGGGGCTGTGCTGGGGCTGTGCTGGGGCTGTGCTGGGCTGTGCTGGGGCTGTGCTGGGCTGTGCTGGGGCTGTGCTGGGGCTGTGCTGGGCTGTGCTCCAGTGGAAGGGGTCCCTGCCCGTGGCAGCGCTTGGAACTGAAGGAGCTTTGGGGTTCCTTCAACCCAAACCAGGCTGCGAATGAACCCCCACAGTGATTTCCCCATTCCCAACTCCCTGACGCCTCCCATGGCTTCTCGGCAGTGTGGACAGGGCTGTGCTGCTCCATGCCACATAAGGAGCTGGATGGAAAAGGCTCTTGGATGCTGCAGCCGGACAGAGCCCCTCTGCATCCCACCACCCTCCCAGACCTCCCAGGCAGCCGCAGGTGCTCCCGGCACGGCTGCACATATGGATCCTATAAGGGCTGAGATCATCTCCGTGGACAGCCTCATGGGGAGCAGTGGGGAGGGACGGTGGGGATGGGATCCGGGGTGCAGAGCCCGGGTGCAGCACTGGGGGTGAGCAGACCCCACTGGCAACGCTCAGTCTGCCCACCAGACCTGAGCGAGGTTTGGATCCGGAGCATCTCCTCTGAGCCCTGGAGAGCCATGGTATCCATCGGCAAGATGTAAATCCAACCCCTTGTTTTTGGAGGCTTGGAAATACAGAGGATGGAGGCGTTCTTGGTGTCATCCTCAGGTACATCCCTATCCCCAGCCCCAAGCTGGTGCCTGTCCAATGCATCCATCCCACATGGCTCTGGATCCACAGAGGGAGCTGAGCACTGGAGCTGCCCTGGACTGTGAGTGCCCGGGGGGCAGAGCAGGGCCTTGGCTCTCCCCAGGCTGGCCTGGGCTCTGCCTTTTTGTGTCTTCATTGGGTTTTCCCCTGCAGTTGGTTGGGTTTTGAATCGATTCCCAAACCTCATTTGGGATCCAGGGCTGCAGTTGTGTGAAGCTGGTTCTGCACATCAGCCCTGGGCACCTCAAACCAGCCCTGGGGGCACGAGCATCCCAAGAACCGAGGGGGAAGCCTCGTGCTTGCGGAGCAGCTCCACCACTTTGATGTGCTCCCGCAGTTGTCCTTTCATTCCTTGAGCAAATAATCTGGATTTCCACAATATTTACCTTGGAAATCATCAGTTGTGCAAAGCATTCAACCGAGATAAATAGAGACCCCCTCGGTCTCTCCACGGTGCTGAGAGGGCTCCATGGGCAGTGGGAAATGGACCTTGGAGCTGAGCACGAAGCCACTGAGGGCTGGGGACAAACCTTCAGGCAGCCCCAGCTGCAGGGCAGAAAAAATGCCACCGTTCTGCCAAGGCAGCCCCTGCGCCTGCAGAAGGGGCTATGGCATCCCTGAATTCCCAGGGTGTTAAAGCAGAAGCAGGAAAGGGGGGTGGGAAGGTGAAGGAAGGTTCAAAGGCCTCCTGCAGCTTTGGGTTTTTCATCTCCCGTTAATTTCTGCAAGGCCTGAGGCAAAGTCACCTCTGGGTCAATACTCAGGTGTTTTTATCTGCCATCCCCATCTGCCCTCAGCTGCTCCCCATCCCGTCCCATCCCGTCCCTCCCGATTAGCAGGTCACAGGGCAGGGTGTTCAGGTGCCTGGGGAATCTGCCCCCCGCCCCCAGTTCAAGCCATGCTCTCCAGGGTGGAGGGTCAATCCTGCACCCCAGGACCGCTGTGTGCCCAGGGATGCAGGGATGGGAGGAGGGTGCCAAGACCTGCGCACGACCCATGTTCTGTGTGCTCCAGCACCCTGTGGTGAGCGTGCATGGACCCGATGCACGCCTGGGGAGGGAAAGGGAGGGGAAATACAGGAACAAATCCACCCAGGGCTCAGCTCTTTCACCTCCAAGGCTTTTATTAAGGTGCGCAACAAGCCCACGAACACACGCTTGGGATGACACAACACAGGCAGCAGGCACTGGATACGAGCAAGCAGGAGGGTGGTGAAGCAGTGAGGGTGTGATGCTGCTGGACTCCTCTGGTGCCCAGCACCGCATCCCCATCGCTTTGAGCCCAGGGTACCCTTTGCCACCACAACGTCCTTTTTGGAAGCAGAGTTTTGCAGATCTCAATTTATGCACAGCCTCGGGCGGGAGCAGAGCCCGGCTATGCCCTGGTGTGGGATGGAGAAGGCCCGGTGCCGCCCTGGCCCTGCCCGTCACAGCCTGGCCATGGCTATTTCTTTGTGGTGCAGCAGCATCTCGTGGTCGGTGGAAGCTGGGATCTGCCCCAGCAGTGGGACACAGTCCTGGTGAGGATGGAGCCACCCCTCAGCTCCACTGCGGGGGCAGGAAGAGGTTTGGGACCACTGCAATTCCTCATCCCCCTCCTTTTGCAGGGGAGAAACAAAATCAGTGCCTGGCTTTGCACAGGGGCTCCAGGCAGGAGCACGGTCCCCTCCATACAGTGAAACCACGCCAGGGCTGCTCCATCCACTTCAGCAGCTCAAACAGAATGCATGTCCTACGAACACTTAGTTAAATACAGCCAACAAACACAGCACCTCCATTGTCATCTCCAGCTCTTTGTATCCCGTACGCAGTCCTCACTGGGCAAAACGCAGTCTAGAAAACCAGATTCTCTTTGCTTCCCAATGATAAATTAACATAAATACCAACAGCACAGGTTTGCCAGCAGCTTCCTGACCATGCACCGCGTCAAAGCATCTCCCACGACAGATGTGCACATACACACTGGCTGTAAGGACAGATCTAAATTCACTCCTCTCTAACACTGAATCAAACCAAAAGAGTACTGGATTTGAACCCGTTGACGCTTCTTTAAGCATTCTGAGGTCACTTTTCAGTACCTGTTTGGTTTTTTCTCCATCTCCATCTCTCTGCATGGGTTTAGATCTTATCTGCAAAGCTTCATTAAGCTGCGCACCCGGGCGAGTCCGGAGGAACAGCTCAGGACACCTTGCCCACAACACACCACTGCTTCTGTACGTGCACGCTGGTGTGAGTGTGATGAGGGGACAAAGGGAGCTTGTGCTGCTGGCCGAGCACATGTCGAAGCTCTCTGCCAAGGTACACTGCTAAGCCTTGCTGCCCTGAAGCCCTCGAGGTGACACCATACGGGGCTCACCGCAGGACCTGGTCCCAGCACACGTCCCCGGCTCATACAACGGACCACAAATGAGGTCTAAAAGGTGAGCCTCATCATGCTGGGCTCAGCAAACCCCAAGGTCCTGAGGTCTACCAAGGCACACGGTCCCCAGGCCAGCAGGACATGGGGCAGAAGAAAATGAACTCCCATGCAGAGAGAACATTTGGGGATGCTCAGCTACACCGGAGGGAGACGGGAAGGACAAGGGGGGTGCCTGGGGCCCAGTAGCACTCCGCATTGGCATGCAGCATGGAGATGCCACCAGCCAGCCCCACGCCAGCCAGGCGGGCACCAGCAGCTCCTCATGGGCTGGAGGCAGCCGCGCCGGCGGCACACACCGGGCCGTGCTGCATGCAGCGGATGAGCTCCTTGCGGTTATCCAGGATGGTGTCGAAGCTCTCCTGTAACCGGTTCTGCTGGTCCACGACCTTCTGCTGGAGGCCGTGGATCCAGCGCAGCAGGGCCAGGCGCCGGTACATCACCAGCTGGATGTGGTGCTTCTCCTTCTCCCGCTCCTTGAAGCGCTCCTTGTCCTGGAGGTGCTGCACGGCCGCTGCCAGCACCGGGAAGAGGGTCCCCGGCTCAGGCTCGGACACCCCCGGCTGCGGTGGGCTCCTGGGGAGGGGGACAGAGGTAGGAGGGTCCCAAGTGCTCCCACAGGCGCTGTCGGGGCTGTCGATGCTGAGGGAGCTGCTGCCGTAGCCATTGTCCTCCACGGGGGAGCTCGGGGACTTGCCATAGCCCCCGGCTGCCTCCTCAGTGCCAGCGTTTTGCCTCCCGGCCCCACCAACCTCAGCACCCTCAGGGGGGCTGCGCACCCCCTGCTCGGGGGGCTGCGGCCGCGCGGCGCCCAGGCTCAGGGGGGTGTCCCCAGGCCGGCCCTGGGCCATCTGTCTCTGCATTAATAACAGCAGATTATCCGATGGATTTGCTGTGCTTTCGCTCCGCCCGGAGCTCTCCGCCGGCGCGGACCCCGGCGCTGCCCGGCTCCAGTTCTCGTTGCTGTCACACACCTCTCCCACGAAGTTGGAGTTGGAATCCTGTCCATGCCCGGCTCCTGGGATGGCCGTGTCCAGCGCTGGGGCCCCCCGGCCCTGCTGGAACGGGGCATTTGCCGCAGGGCAGACAGCAAACATCTCGCTGGTGTCCTTCCTGCAAGAGAGACGCTGAGCCCTAACGCGTCTGCGGTCCCCGGGCTGCACAGCCAGCACTGACCGGCTGCAGCAAGAGCAATATTCTCTTTATTTGCTTCTCTTAATGCTACCAAACCCAAGTCACAGACTTATCCCTTCCTGGCATTTGGCTGCTGCTCTCAATGTGTCCCCAGGCAACATCAGCCAGAGGTGACTTCTCACCTGATGCTAAAGCCTGAGGCAGGGACCCATGAACCCACCCCTCCTCCAGCCCAAACTCAGCCTTCCATGGCTTCCCTGGGTGGCTGTTGGAAGGGCCAGCACGCTCTGCTCCAGCAACGTTTGAGCTCCAAGCCCCTGTGTCCAACCTGGCCTTGAGCACTGCAGGGATGGGGCAGCCACAGCTTCTCTGGGCACC
>JAOEHY010008691.1:21856-42683 GCA_025447955.1 Psilopsiagon aurifrons | reverse complement strand
TGCCGCACCAGCTCTAACCTGGCGGCGAGGCGCTGAGGAGCGCGGGGCGACGCGGGCAGCGAGCGGGGTGAGTGCCGGTGCCGCAGCCGGTCGCTGCAGGGGTCCGGAGCGGTCGCCATGCGGTCGGACATGAGCCGCGGCCCAGACCGCAGCGCGGGCCCCGGGGGATCTGTGGGGGGGAGGTCGCATCGCCGCGGGGCCTGAGCTTCGGTCACGGATGGGGGTGGGAGCCCCCACCTCTTCTCTCCCCTCCTCGGCCTGCCGAGGGGCTAGGCTGGCCGCCGCTCTGCGGCTGTGGGGCAGTTGTGGTCGGGTTCCTGCGCACGCACACGCTCCCTCGGCAGGCCAGGCGGCCCGTGTGCGGGGGGCGGGCGGGCCGCGGCAGCGCCGGCCGGCCCTTGCCCCAGCGGGAGGCCCCCGGGCATCCCAGGTGAGGGTGGTCCTTGAGAGGAAATGGGGGTGTGAGGAGCTGCGAGCGGGGTCGGGCTGCAGGTGGGAGAAGGAGAGGTGGGTGAAGCGGGGCACGGGGCCCGGCCAAAATCGCTTCTGGTGGCAGGGTCCGCGCGTCTCGGAATTGCCGCCGCAGCACAGCGAGCTGCGGGTCGGCGCGGTGCGATCTGCCTACCCGCTGCCAGCGCTCGGTCGGCCTCTGGCGCTGCTCGGTGCCTGCTCTGGAGTTTGAATGAGTCCTCACTCCTCCCCTAGAAGGCGAAGGAACCGGGCTGTCTGCGCGCCACATGTTCTCCTCTCCTCCGCAGGCCTCTCCTAGGGAAGTGAAGCCTACAGGAGCTACCATGGCTGGCAGGAGGAGTCCTCCGCCTCTCTCGTCTAAGGATTTCCTAAGGCACTTAAAGAGATTTTTGTGAATAAGGAGTTTCAGGCTCATGTAGTGTGCAGCCACGACCAAACCATAGTATATGATTGTGTCATTGAGGAGGCTCTGAAGGAGAGAGGCATAGGAGAAAAAGTAGTTTATTGAAACTGGGCAAATTATCTACTGAAGTTGTAAACATGGCCTTACAGTTCAGTCACAATTAGAAAAGTAACTTCCATAATGATGATAAAGTCATCTTTGCAAGTAGGTGCCTAATGTTTGGCTAGTTAATTTTATTTTAGTAATCATCTGAGACCTGTTCTAAGAGGAACATGAGACTTTTTCTTTTTCATTAAATCTGTTTTCCAAGATGAGTGTTTTGTTGCAGGTTTTTTTTCATGTTTCTGCTCTGTACTGCCTGCAGAAGAGGCTGTTCTTTGGACAGGGATAAATGTTTTTAGTCTCGGTTGGATTTTATTGTGCTTTTTTTAATACATATGTTTTTAAAATCTTTTTTCCTCATTGTTTTTCACTATTCCTATTTATTAATGCACTGGGTTCCAACAGAACTCCTATTTTTAGGTGCTACCATGATAAAAACATGGAAACTACACATGATTTATGAAGGCTTGGTTTATCTAAACTTGCAGAGCTTGTTTTACTGGCTTTTGAAATTATTTATAAAGATTTTTGGAAAAAGTATAGTTTCCTGTATATGAAGTAGACATGAAGGGGAGTATACAAGGGTTACCAACTTCAGTAGTCCTCTGAGAGCACCCTTTGGCACTATATATCTTATTAAGACTTTGCATTTTTCCAGTCCTCTTCTGTGAAACAGAAACATTTTTAATTTTTTTAAGTTAGCTAGCAGTCATCAAGCTGTTATCAAAAGAAGATTTATTGCCCCCAGCCCCTTATGACCTCAGAAAATCTGTGGATTATGAGGGAATTTGGAGTGAAGAATATGTACTGCAATGGAGGATTTTACTCTGCTGCAGCGTGATGTCTCCACTACCCGTTCAGTCTTCCATGCCATGTGCATTTAGGAGCCATTTTCCATTTGGAAGCAGTGTCAGTGAGCGCCAAGGAGCAAATTTAGCCATCTTCTAATGGAATGAGGTTTAGGTATGAGGCTGGGATGAGGTAGGGAAGGGACTTAGAACTAAAATAGTAGAGAAAGGAGGAGAGCATGAGAATAGAAAATGGTAGAACAAGGGGATTTTGTTATGATTAGCAACTGTGAGTCAGTATTAAGAACTGTCTCCTGCTGTTGGTCTTGCATTGCTCTCATCTTCAGTAATGGGTAAGAAGGGTTTCCACTCTGAAATTTAGTTTGGGGTTCCTACTGGTTAAATGGCTTGGAGATTGCATTGGACCCTTTTAGGTTTTTGGGTTTGGGTTTTTTTTTTATACAGTGCTAAAACTTGCTTTTTGTTAGCATTTTGTAAATTTTAAAATATAAATTCATGATTTCAGACCTATGTTAATCTACTTTCTGGTTATGAATAGTAGAATCAGAATGGACACTTTTCTTTGCTGTTCCTGGGGGAGCAGTGAACACCAGCAAAGGCATTTATTTGTGGGAGAAAGCACTTGTAGTTGTTCACAAATCTTACCAGGAAAAAACACTTTCTGCATCAATTAGATAATAAAGAAATCATTACTAACTCTTGTCAACAGAGCTTTTTGCTTGCAATTGACAAGAGTATGGTTACATATTTGAACATCTTTCTCATTGTAGATGTCTCTTTCCTAGGAAAATAAAACTGCATAATCTAATAGGAGCCTGCATTTCTGTTTAAATAGTTTGAGAGAATGTTACTACCTTCTCAGCTGAATGTTACATTCTCCCAACTGAGATGTTATAACTGGCTGTTCATTCCTTATGTACTTTAGTACAAGAAGACAAAATTCATGTTAATAATTGCAAAAAATTGTACTTGTAGTGAAACATGGAGGAAAAGATGGTGGTGGTTGGGAAAAGTGCTGAGGAAATGATGGAGATTGAAGGTTGGTCTGGTTGGCTTTTTGTTGTTCACCTTTTATTGTATAATTCTAACATGTCTGGAAACTTGCCAGATAGGAATAGAGCTAAGAACAAAATTTCATTTCTCCCATTTCACAATCAGAACTTCTTTTCTAGTCTTTATTCTGTGGCTCCGCTGTCACTAAGCTGGTGTGTGTTACTGCCAAATCTGTTCGCAGAGGAGGGAGGAAAGGGTAGATTTCTGCAGCTAGGTGGCCGTTTGCATGAAAGCCAAACCCATGGATGTATGAGCCCTCCATTTTGGTATCAGCCTATGTTTATATTGGCTTCAGGTGACTGGAACCCCCAGCCTAAGTGCATGTGATATATTTATAGTATTCACTTTGTGTGTTTTCATTTTCTGGACTCAGTTTTGCTTTAAAATACACTTCTGAAGATTCCAGATGGCTATCTTTGCGATATAAATCAATGAAGTTTTGTCTCCCTGTGTTTGTAGATGGCCTAAACCAAAATGCTAGGAATGTGAATTTGTGCTCTTTATTGTTCATTTCGTTTGGATGTTGAATGAAGGCCAATGGAGCAAATTTTAAGTTAATGGAAGGAAACAAATACAAAGGCAAGGTTAAGAAGGAATTAAAAATAGGGGGGAGCTGGTGATGACAGAGAAAGAAGTGAAGGAATAGGACACTGTATTTTTTTTTATTCCTGCTGAATAGAGCTTTGTTCCATAATTGTTCTGTCCTGTGCAGGGGCTGAAACAACTAGGTAGTGCTATGGCCTGTTCAGCATAGCTGCCAGTATTTTTTTTTCCTCCCCTCATAAACTTCGGAAATACTACTGTATTGCTGCTTGCCGTCAGCTCTCGTGAGAATTATGACATGTTGATACTTCACTTGGTGTGCCTCTGTGCTCTTCAGCTCCTTTCAATTAAAAGAAGCTAGTTTGTATTAAACAGTATTATTACCAGATCCTTGCTAGGACAGGTGACTTTGGAAAAAAAAAAAATCCCAAGATGTATTTTTAAGCACATCAACACATTTGAGTGATGATCTCTGGCAGAGAGATGCCTGTGAACAGTTTGGGATGGTTATCTTTTTTCATTGGTACAGATCATTTTGAAGGAGAGCAGCTGTCTGCAGCCTGGCTGTGAATTGGCCAGTTTTATCTCGCAAGTGTCTGAACAAAGTAATGAAACTAATGGAGGTGTGAAGGGATGCAAACTGTCATGGACCCAGCTAGTGGTGCCCCTGCTATGGATGCAGCTGTTGTGAAAAGACTAAATATTGTTGGTGAATTTGTCAATAAACACAAAAGTGCTCTAAGCTGAACTGGAATTCCACTTTCAGAAATAAAACCAACAGGCTTCTTCAGTTAGATATACTGAATTGGTGTTTTGGTTGTTTCAGGCTTTTTTTCTTTAGTTTCTTTCTCAGGCTTTAGTTTGGGTTTTGGTGCTGCTTTTTTTTTTTTTTTTTTTTTTTTTTTTTTTTTTTTTTTTTTTTTTTTTTTTTTCTTCATAGTTTCCACTTAGTAAAGAGGCTGCCCAAACAGCAGGTGGTTGTGCATGATGAATGGCTTAAACATTTCAGGATAGTACTTGGGTTGATATATTGTCCTTTCTTACAGTGTTTTGGAAGGAAGAAGTGAGCCAACTTCTCAGGATTGCCCTGCATAGCACATTTTTGTGTGTATGTATAGCAAGTATCTTTTGGTTTGAGTTTTAAATAATGTTCCCTTCACTAGCAAATTTCCATCAAGTTCACAATTAAAAAATGCCAAGTATTGTGGGTTAAGAGTGTCCACATTCTAATTGAAAACAAATTTGAAGAGATAAATACACAAGTCATGTAAGTCCTATTGGTACTGGACATGTAGTACCATTGAGCTTTACTTGTAATTTTCTGACCTTATTTTTGGTATTTTTAAATTGTTTTTCTTTTTGGGGTCTGTATTTAACATTCGTATGCGATTTATTTGCTTTTCATAGACAAGTTTTAGATAATCAGTATGTACAAGATTCTATTTGGTGTTAAATGCTACAAGAACAGAAATGAATAGTGTATGGATCACTTGTAGCTCTGTAGTTTTCTCTGTAACACTTCAGGTCTGTCCTTCGCAAAGGATGTTCAAGTATATTGGAAGATGAAACACTCATTTGACTTTTAGGCAGGTAGGATAAATATCACTGATATTTTAGCCTGGCTTACTAGGCAATGTCAGCTCGGGAGTTAGGTATATTTACTTGGCCTGGTATTTGACCAGTCAGGGTGTTCATACTGACCATTTAACATAACTGTCATTTAGAACCGGTTACAGTCAGTGATTAGGGGATTTTATTGGAGGGTTTAGGGAAAGTGCAGGTAACATCTAGAACATGGACTAAACTTGATTTGTTTCATGGTTTTGAGTCAAGGGAGAGGTAGAAAAACATCAAATTGAGCTAAAGGTTGTGAGAATAGGGATTCAGGTAGAATTCTTTATTTCTTCCTTCCCTCTCTCACCCCGTTCTCCACAAAACTGAGTTAAAAATTGACTGACGTGAGTATACTGACATTTATTTTGCAATTTGGCATTAGTCATTATCAATGCTTAAAGTAAAAAATTGTGCGATATATAGTTTGCATTTATTTTTGGCAAAAATACTATATATAAATGTTAAAGGCATACCTCTACATTTCTCAAGCAGATTGCCTGTAAAGTGGGAGTTAAATCTCTCCCCATTCAAGCTCTACTGCTGAATGTCTGAAGTTTGGATACAATTGATCAGTCAGTTGTGGTACTACTTACTGCTCCTTGGATGTCTCAGATTGGTTAAAACTCAGTTCTATCACCAAACTATTTATTGTAGCATTTATTCTGAGAGATTTCCTAGGAAAATATACCCCCCTGCCCATCTGTGCAGCTGTACAGTCTGTTCTGCTGCTGACAGTATGAGTTGGTGGCTGTCCTTTGGGCTGCTTTCAGTTCTGTGGGGGCTTTGTCCCCTCCCACTTTTCTCATCTCTTTCCTTGCCCGTGCTGCCACCTTCCTGAAGCTGCCCTAGAATCTGTGCAGCCGTGTGATGAGCTGGTCAGCCTTCTGCTAACCTGACAAAGTCCTCAGCTACAGGTGTTTTCTCTATTTATTCTTCTGCCTGGCTACGAAATTTGTTATACTAATAGAAGAGAAAAGATAATTTAGGGAGAGGAATGTGCAGACTGAGCTTGCTGCTTTTGATAAGTCTGACTTGTATAAATTAATGTAGTTAGCTAAAAAGGTATCTAGTGGGATTCTGTGTGTTTGCAAAGTCTCCTCATGCTAAAAATCACGTGAAGTTAGTTTACTGGGTGGTGTTTGACTTAAATCAGTCCTGCATTGTTCTTGTGATTTTTCATTGTGTAATTTTGGCAAAATGTTAGGAGTGGCACTGAACACAAGTGAGAGAATATAGACTAACATGATTACACTGCTGTCTTTTGGTTTCTTAGTCTCTTGTTCCTAAGCTGAGAGTGACAGATGGTGACAATTGAATTTTCCAAGGCTGTTCTGTGGCACAGCTATGAGTGAAGCTTTTGGAGAGATGTATGCAGTATGTCAGCTAGATTTCAATAGTGTTTTCTGGCAATAAAAATAATTAGAACTGAAAATTTATTTATTATATTCCAACTTCTGAAGAGGTACTCCAGTCTTACAGATCCCGTTGCTGTCATTGCAGATTTTTTCCCTCTCTGAAGTATTTTTCCTTCAGATTTTTTCCTTCTCTGAAAATTCAGAGAGTATGTGACTTCAGAAAAGGAAAAAAATACTGAGATTGTGCATAATGTTGGAAGGTCAGAGATACAAATGGGATTACAATAGTGCTTCTTACATAAAAACAAAGGGATATACTCAAAGAAAAGGGGAAAATTGCATTGATATTCTTGATAAAAAAATCATAGAATCAGTTAAAAGACCCTGAAGATCCCTGAGTCAAACCGTAAACCTAACATTGTCAAGTCCACTGCTAAACTATGTCCCTAAGCACCATGTCTACATATCTTTTAAATACCTCCAGGAATGGCGACTCAGATGAGGAAAAGAGACAATAAAAAGCCAAAATAGTTTCTCTCAACAGTATCTGGAAGAATGTATTTTTATTTTTAAATTAGGAATGGTTTAATTCCTAATTAGAGCAACTCCTGATAATTGCAGTGATAGGAATCCAGGAAATGTGTTCTTGTCTTAACAATATGTTGGTGATTTATCAAGTTGTAACAATCTTATTTTCCACTCTTAGACCATTCTGTTTGTGGCAAAAGGTTGGTATTTCTGAAAGTATGCCTACTTGTGCAGTTGCTGCTTGCCTACGACAGTTGAAGTTCACTGTACTGGGTTGTTCACCTTTTTGTGCTTGTAGTCAAGCCTTATGTTCTCTCTTGAGCAGCTGTAGTTCATGGCCCGGGTAATTAATAGGAACTGAGATGACCTGAACTGGGTTGTGGGCTTGAGCAGCTGACGTACTTCTGAGGAGAAGAGGCCTGACCTGAAGCTGGTAACCCTGACAAGAGGGGTGGGTTGGCGTATGAAGATGGCAGCCTCCTCAGCCACTAACACTGAGCCTAACAGAAACTGCAAATTAGTATTTTTAAAACAGGCAATTGCAAAAAGTTGTTTGAGAGCACTTGAACAAGGTGTTTGGTCTCAAAGCCGTTGGGTTGTTCGTGTTTTTTTTGTTGTTTGGTTGTTTTTTTTTATTATTCCCCTCCATTTTTTTTCTTTCTAATGCATATTTTATCTAGGGTATAGTATTTAAGGAGTAGGCAACTTGGAAGATTACCTGTGCTGTCTGGATAGCAAGATGTCAAACTTTATTATCCCCATATTTTAGAATATCTTTCTGTTTTATGTTAGCTGAAGTATAGCACTCAAGTTTAATACTATAGCAGCAAACACAACCCAAGTAACTCATTAGGGTCTACAAAACATGGAAATGACCTAGAATACTTCACATTTTCCGAACCTTTAAAAATACTTAGGTTTGCTCTCTCTTTTCTTTTTTTAAGGCTTGCTTTTTGCAATTTTTGTTGTCTTTGTAAGTCAATGTAGAAGATTTTACAGTTTCACTATGCAAAAGGAAGAACTACATCTATTTCTCTTATTTGCAGTATTTAAACTTCTGAAGCCATGGGAGTAAAGGTACAGAGGCCTCGTTGCTTTTTTGACATAGCCATCAACAATGTACCTGGTAAGAAAATTAAAATATCTGTTCAGTAACATGATGCTCATACAAGCGTTAATTGCATAAAATATGTTACTTTTTTTTTCTAGCTGGAAGAGTGGTCTTTGAACTGTTTTCAGATGTGTGTCCAAAGACATGTGAAAATTTTCGCTGCCTTTGCACAGGTTTGTGGATTTTAAATTTATTTGGAATTTTTCATGTAATACCATATTAGCTAGTTTGATGTCTGTTATATTTTTCTGACACATTCTTACATGGAACATAAGTCCATAAAACTTTGGCTCTTGATATCTCTAGAGATTTGTCCGATTTCTCAAATACATCCGATGTAGAATCAAAGCAGTTGTAGCTTTGGCTTAGTATGTTGCAGGGACTATATACTAATCAACTTTAAATACAGGCACAGTAAGCTGATTTTCTGTTACTAGCATAGATATTACTGTTCACATTATATAACATCATCCTGTCTTGAAAGGTAGCCAGTAAGAGGTCAACCATGCAGACTTACTTTTCAGTCTTACGATCCTCTGAGGTATTTGACAGTATTTGATGTATTCATTGGTATTTTTCCCCCCCCCTTAATTTGTTGATGGAGACTGGTGATACTCCTATTAAGATTCAAATTATTTTTTTGAGCATAATACTGAGAAGATTCTACCCTGAAAGCATTTCCAAACAGCATTACTGTCCTCTGGACTGCATGCTTTTGTTGAAAATGCTGGCAGTTTATCAAGACTTAAATTTATTATTGCAAGAATAATTCTGTGAATACACAAATAGCATACGTGCTTTTTGCGGTTAGCATTTTCTGCTTCCTTTTCTTCCAGCTCTGTTGTTTTTCAGGTCAAGGTTCTGTAGCTGTCAGTACTGAAATCACTCAGCAGTACTAATATTACCTGAATCAGGTGTGGGTGCATAATTGCATTCATATTGAGTTAGCTAGATCACCATTAGTTAATGCATCGTGCTATCTGCAGGAATGTAGGTATTACCTGATCTGACATGAGGTTTACTGGCACAAAATCAGATTATCAAAATTTGTTAATAAATTTGAACCTTAAAGTGGTTCTTCCTAATAGCTCCTAGTATGTTATCGTTGATCATGGCATTCTTGATGTGCCCAAAAGTCAGATTTATTGCATAAAGGTGCTACTGCTTTAGATTTTTTACTTGAAGTCTTTCAACAGCATTTTGTGTACAAAATCCTAAGTTCATACTTAGTTGCTGACGTTCAAAATCAAATTCACACGCTGAACTACTTTGCTGCTTTAACATATTTAAGAATATTGAGGAAAATACACGGGCTGATTGTTTATGGTATTTATCAGCAGATCAATTCAAACTTTGATTTTGTTTTCCTTATGCAGTTTTTTTTCTGGCAGTTTTGATCCTTGTTTTAAGACAGCATATACTTTTCCACAGCTCTGTGTTTTCATGGCATACCTGTGTTAGACATATGCCAAGGTAGTCAGCAGATACAGCTTCGCATTTGCCAAAGTTTCTATCAAAACAGTTTTTTCTAGCTGGTCAGATCCACATGGAGGCACCAGTCTGTTACAGATGAGTTCAGAGGCAACTGCCTTTCCCAAAAGCTGCCACTTTAATAGCTCAGAACAAGAGCTATAAGAGCAAACCAGCGCTTTGCCAGCAGTGAGAGGAAGAGATCGTTTTGCTTCCAACGTACACCACTGATTGCCATACTATTACCTTGAGGTGGTTCCGCCATTCACAGGACCCACCATGGGCCATTCATTTTGCCAGTTTAGCTGAGAGCTTATCTATTTGAGTATAGCAGAGAAAGTAGCTGAAGCAGAGAGTTTGCTTACAGGTCTTGAGCACCAGAGCTGACATAAGGAAGGGAGATGACAGTTGTAATCATGAGTGAAGGTGGGAAACAAGATTCCTTATTCTTCCACCTGGCTCTTTGTTTTTGTTATGAGCTTTTATAGTACTTTAAACATGCCGTGTTGTAACTGAAGATCTGAGTGCTTCTTTAGTAGTTCTGAGTAATGTCATTTATCTTAAACCTAAAGTAGCTGTTTAGTCCATCTGCTTGGAAGAGACCAGAGTTGCATACTAACTTAAGTAAGGATTTCTTCTGGTATAACTGTAGAGACAGAAGGTAGTTTCTGCTCTGCTTTCTTAAATACTAATTTCTTATTGGTATTGCAGGTATGTGTCTGCCTCACAAGCTAATTTTTCAGATGATTTTGATTAAGTGCTTACTTAAGTAGCACTTTTTTGTAGTGGAAGTTCTACAGGTACCAAGAGTAATTTGGGTTTTGTTCCTCCTCTTTTCCTTCAGGTGAAAAGGGTACAGGAAAATCCACCCAAAAGCCATTGCATTACAAAAGTTGTCTGTTTCACAGGGTTGTGAAGGATTTTATGATCCAAGGAGGTGACTTCAGTGAAGGTATGATGTGAATCTTTGAAGAAAACTTTAATGCTTATGTAATAGAATATTGCAGTTCTGTGTAGCATCATTTACTTACATTAATTATACTGTGATTCAGCCTCTATTTTCCCCTTTTTTTCTTCATAAGAACCTTTGTATGAAAAGTAACAAACTTCTGTAAACTTTACACATGTGCACACGCTTTTGCTCAGTTATTTCATCACTCAGTAGTTAAGTACTCTATTGAAAGGTTTAAATATGAGGGTAAAATATCTGCTGCTGGGAAACTGGAGATTAAAAATATGGGGAGGCTAGCAGAATATGAGGGAGAATGCCTTCTTGCTTTTCAAGTTTGCTTTGGGACTGCGAAGGTGTGTCTTGGGTCGTCTTTGCATATCTTGGAGAATAATGTCAGTGACTTGGATGCAATCAGATTAGTATTTTGTATGAGGAAGCACCTTCCGCATAACTTGACTTTCTTAATCGCTACTTGACGTTGTAACTGATTTTTTTTTTCTTCTTCAAGGAAATGGCAGGGGAGGAGAATCCATCTATGGTGGCTTCTTTGAAGGTGAGTTTTTTCAGTCTGCTCTATTTTGACGTTACTACAAGCAGTCACCTTTACAGCCTGTAGTCTCTGTTCTGTAAACCTGAACTCTGTTGGTTTTGTTAAGATTTTGTTTGGCCATGGAGGCACTTGACTGTCCAAGTTTAGGTTATTTTATTTTACTTTTAAGATATGAACCTTTTAATTAAAGAAAAACTAAACCCAACCTCTTGTATTTGCCGTTTTACCAAATTCACCTTCTTTCAACTGTTTTTAAACATGCACTTTTGTCTTGAGCAGCTAGATAAAAGTTGGGGATTGTCCTTTCTTCCAGTGGAAGCAGAAAGGCAGGATGGAATCAAGTTTCCTTGCAAATGTTTATTTTAAAGAATGCATGAAGCCCTCCCTTTCCTGAAGCCAGGAGGAACTAGTAATAGAGGCTGTCAGCTTCCTCACAGTCCTGGTTCTTTTTCAGACAGTATTGCAGAAGAAGTACCTCTTCTACACTCCAGCGTGTTTGTCCAGAATATAGCGAAGCATCTCTGTGCTTCATGGGGCAGTTTTTATATTAGACCTAGCCCCATGTGGTGTCTAACTGCCACCACCAGGAACGGTTATGCTCCTCCCTCATCCCTGCCATTTTTCTTTTAACATCGGTTCTTGTCTGAGCTTGCAGCAAACAAGGAAAAGAATCATTCACTATTTTAGTAGGGCCAAGCTGCAATTTTCTATCAGACCTTGAGTTGAATCAACAGTTTGCAGCCTCCAAAAGAAGGAGGAGGTCTTACCTTGCGTTGACTCTCATTCAGATCAAACTTTCAGCTGATTGAACTTGCTAAAATGCCCAAAGGCTATTGCAGGCAAAAAAAAAAAAGAAAAAAAGTATTTATTTGCATATTAGTGAGTGGCTTCAATTCAGTGATTTGGCAAGCATCAGAACCAACACAAATGAGCAGCTAGGTTTGAGGAAATGTATGGTTGGGGGAGATAGAATAGGGAGCAAAACCTCTATCTACATTCTGGCAGTTGCAAGCTGGCTGATCACCTCATCCACAGCCTGGGGGGTTTTGCTTTTGTGGATCCCTTACCCAACTCACTATAGGATTAGATTGACTCAATGCTATGCAGATATCAATTGTATAGGTGACTGAAGAGAGAGTGGGACTGTCCCTTTTGCTTCCAGTGACACAGTGCGTTGTGCCTTACAGGTAGCGTTCTTTAGTTCTTTATTAATGCTTGCTCTTGCCATCTGAACCTACACAATGTTGAGTCAACTTGCTCTGTCAAAGCAGCCTTAATACTGTTTTGCAAAAGGAGAGAGACGTTAATTTCCTGCAGATAGTGATCGCATATAACAGTTTCATTAGAATTTGGTCTGAACTGTTATAGTGATTTGCTTATCAGAAACAGTATTCGTGTAAGTTAAAGTTATTTTCTTAATGGTTGGCTTGGCAAGTTCACCTGTGTGTCTGACAAACAGAAGTTGTTTGGGATTGCTATCAAACTGGATATCCCTGTGTATTAAAAACAACAAAACAACAGAACTGCCTGAAAATGAGGGGTTTCTTAATCATTAATAAGGATGAGTATACTTAGATTACAGCTTTTATCTAAGCATATGATGTATATTTAAAGTAACTGAAAACGCTTTTTCAGATGAAAGCTTTGCTGTAAAGCACAACAAAGAATTTCTCCTTTCAATGGCCAACCGAGGGAAAGATACAAATGGTTCACAGTTCTTTATGTAAGTATTGTACTGTCCTGAAATATATGTGTGGTTCGCCATTTGTAAGTTGTAAAGGTAATCCTTTTAAATATTGAAGACTAGATGCTTTGCAAACCCAAAGTTGATGTTTTTTCACATAGTTGCATGGAAAAACACATTTTCCTAACACACTGTTTAGGGAGCCTGAAAATTTTTATCACTTTTTTGTTTAGTGCTTATTTAGTGCAGAAGACCTTTTGGCAATTTTCAGTAGTTGTGTTGTAACTTGGGCGATAAAGCAAGCCTGATAGTTCCTGGTAGAATTCTTACCACTTTCTTCTAGTATGTGTTGTCTGGAAGAAGGGAAAACAGCTCTGGGGGCTCTCAAAAACAGTAGGGGTTTGGGGCTTTTTGGTCACTTTTTTGGTAGACTCTATTTACAGAAAACAGACTTGAAATACATCACTTTTACTCACATTTCATGCTTTAATTAAATGGTGAGTTGTGGCTGTCACTTGCCATTAGGCCATTATTTTGGTATTTCTGACTGGTCGTTACTGTAATTATCTCAGTTTTTTACTTTTGCCATGGCTGACATTGGTATGTCTTAGGGCTAATATTAGGGAAAGCTGAGAGAAATTCACTTCTACTTCGGAGTTGAATAATCTGTACATGCAGTTATTTTCCTTTGATTTCTGATTATGTTCTAATGTGTACAAGGTTATTTGCAGTTTTCCTGTTCTGAGGCATTTGCCTTAATTTGTATGTGTTCTTGGTATTATTTATACTGTTTAATAAATAGAATACTTATCCTGTATGAGGATGCTGTCTAAAAAATTACGTGCACATTTTGTTTAGTAAAATGGGATAAAATAATGAATTGAACAGGTAGTTTAATATATAAAACACAAAATACTTTTAACTTCACACAGAATAATATGTACTGATTTTGTTAGTTCAGTCAAACTTGCACCTTTGTATACGTCTATGACATGATTCAAATGGTGACTGCTTTCCACTAATACTGACTTTGTTTTTCTCTTTAAAAACTTGGAAACAACAGAACAACTAAACCTACACCTCACTTAGATGGGTAAATATCTCTTACCTCCTTCTTATGTTTGTTTGGGAACTGCCTTGAGAAAATGAAGTACTAAGAATTCTGTTGTTTAAATTCTTCAGACATCATGTTGTTTTTGGACAAGTCATCTCAGGTCAAGAAGTTGTGAGAGAAATAGAAAACCAGAAAACAGATGCATCTAGTAAACCATATGCTGAAGTACGCATACTGAGTTGTGGAGAGTTAGTTCCAAAATCCAAAGGTAAAGTTGAACTGTACATTTTACACGGATGCAAACTGTGGGGTAATTTTGCTCATTTTCTTCCCCGTTGGTTGCTTATAAAATGTTTAGAAACTTATTTGTGATGGATGATGGGGCAGTTGGTGAATTTTGCAGTACAATTTGTCTTCAAAAAAGCCTAATTGATGCATCAACTTGTGTTGATGCAGAAGACATTAAAGAAACATCCTGTATGCTTTCTTTAAAGCTTCTGCTGCGTTGGATTTCCTTATAGTAGCTAAATTTTTAGTACAATGCTGGCAAGCACTTGTCACATAGAAAATAGTGCTATGTTAATGTTGATGGCAGTCTGGCTATTTGATAACTGCTGGGTTTTTTGTAGGTATCAAACTTTTTCAAGTTTCTTTTAGGTAAATCTTCAGGAACAGGTACTGAAGACCAATGAAGCCTGGAAGAAACTTGAAATAAGTTCAATAATTACTGTAGACTATATCCTTAAACAAGATTATGACAGTACCTGTCTGTCTTTCTGTAAGGGATGCCCTGCTTTACCATTTTAGAGCTGAACATGGTATTGGAGATTGGATTCTGCTTTTACAAAATAAGGCTCAGTCTAAGGTGTTGGTGACACTCTGGAGAGCCTTATTAGAGGAAACCCAGAATGCATGTTTGGTAGGACCTGTGATAGGGATCATCATGCTTTTTCATTCATAACATCTTCTGCTGTTAATATACTGTGAAGGATTTCATCAGTGATATTGAAGGATAAGAGAAGAATAGTTGTTCTTTTGGCCTAAGGAAAATACAAGTAATCAAACTTGAGCTTTTTAGTTTTTCCTCTCCTTTCTGGTGTTCTGTGTTTACCTGTTGTGATGTCTAGTAGAATGACTTTGGAGTCTGAGGTGATCTTTTCAATGCCTCAGAATTCCAAGCAAAGTGTCTTAGGGCTTCTGACTTCTCAAAGCTTCTGGAACTTCTCAGATGAACTCGTAAGTTGCCTTGTATGTTAGGACATAATTTTGTTTCTCTGGACAGTACTCAGGAACATGGTATCAGTTAGAAAACGCACAGATGGTGTAGATTAGAAAATAAAACAGTACAGACATAGGATGGGTGAATCTAGTATGTGAAATACCTGTTTACATGTCTGTATACATTTTGGCCTTGGTTTGCCGTACTCCATTTTTAGTCCAGTCTAGAACACTTGAAATCAAATGACTTAAGTTTTGGCCCTGAGCAGTCTGATGACTTAAAGCCATGAGGCAGGGCTTTAAAGTACATGTCATTGAAAGAGCAAATAAAATAAATACAAAACATTTTGGGGTGGGGTTTTTTGTTGTTTTTTTTTTTTTTCCCTCTAACTTCTCCTAAAAGAGAACAATTTTCTGGAAAGATTGGACTGTCTGGTCCTACCGATTTTCTTATGTCCTGGTGGGATTCTGGACACTCTGCTTCTTGTAGCTGTTCTGGTGTACCACAGAGGGAAATTGATGCCCGGGCAACAGGATGGCCATCTTGGCTCACTACAAGGCATCGTACTGGATAATGGTGGTCAGCAGGAGTGTTTGGAGATCAAGAGGCCTTAGGTGCCAGGATTGGGCAAGTGGAGAGCAGAGCTGAGAGTGGGGAGATGTGGGCCCTAATGGGCACTAATGCAGAGCCAATCTGATTACAGCGCTGCCTTACAGACTATGATGGGATATTCTGGTGGGTGGAGAATCCTGCTGTTGGAATGGAAATACTGTCTCTAGGACCTGTAAAGGCAAATGTGTTGCTACTGTGAGAGATAATAGCATGGCTGGAACTGTTTGTTTGCTAACTGCGCAACATGAACTAGTGATCAGTTGTGGTGACCTAAGGCAGTGGACGTAGGAGGAAGAGTTTGTCATCACATCAGCAGTAGACTTGACAAGCTGCAGTCCAAAGCTGACAAGTGGAGCAGGAGAGGCCCTTGGACTTGCCAGTATATGGAAGAGGCCAGGGAATCTAGATAGGAGCTGCAGTTTGTGGAGGCAAGCAGTATCATTGAAGATAGTCAACAAAGAGCCATCAAATAGGGTACTGTTTGTAGCTCATTACTCTGGGAGGGAAAAAGGAGCTGATACTCTGTAATATGAGGCAGTTACTAGAGGAATCTGCTTCTAAGAATTTGCTGTTAAGACAAAGGTATAAGGAGATCTCCAGTGATGGAAGTGTAACGGTGAGTTTCAGTGGGAGGATACATTACAGTAGCAAGGGAGGCTTAAACTGAAATATTTATTGTATGAGCTCGTTTGGTAGGCAACACTAATTTGACAAGTCTTCATGAAATGAAAATAGAACTGATCCTTCTTGGGTTTAGCACAAAAGCCAGTATAATTAGTAGAAGATAAGTGCATGTTATGAATGTTTCTTAGGTTAAAGTTGAGGGAAGGCAATTAGAGATTTGGGTATCATGATGAATATCCATGTGAAATGCTTTATGAGGGAAGCAAATCTTATCACTTTGTACAAAAGAACTGGATTTATTTAGGAATGAATGGATGATGACTGGTCTGAGGTAGTTTACTGGAAGCCATGAGTTGGCAGTCACAATTACAATGTTGCAGAGGCCTAGATCAGAAACTTCCATCTGGGATTTGAGAGGGTGATCAACTAGAGAAGTGAAATGCTTGCCATCTTCCCCTCTCACTTCTCCTCCCCCCCTTTTCTTTTTTGTTCCTTAAAGTTGAAGGGGTTAGTAAAAATGAATGAGAGGAGCTAAATTACAAAAGAATAATTTCTCTGGCCAAGTGATGCTATTGTTAGAAAAGCTTAGAAAGTTCCAGGGAAAATCCTGAAAACCGGGGGAAAGGTGGAGGGGAATAAAAGACAGCTAAGTATAAAGCAAATATTTAGAAAGGTCATTATGGATTAGATAAACTAATGCAAGTCTCAAGAAAAACTACGGAACAAGAAACACAATGCTAACTTTCTTAAAGAAAAAAGGGGGGGGGGTTGATACTGATAGACAAAGTTTTTGAGAAGGGGTTTAGTCGAACAAGCCTGGCTGTATTGATTGAGATCATGACTTTAGTTAATCAAAGGTATATCTGGGGTGTTTTCAAGAATGTGAGACACTGATATTCTGGCTCAAAAGGAGGTGACAAAATTAAATGGCTTTGTGCATTAGGTAATTTTTAACAAGAGCTTGTAATGAAGATTCTCCTGAAAAGTGTATTGATGGGGGATTCTGCAAGAGCAGTGCTAGGCTTGATTCGTGATCTTTGTTGATGTAGGTGCCCCTGTAGAATCACTGCTCGTACAAGTGTGCTTTCTGCAATTAAGGCAGACTGGCTGCTTCGTAAGGCATTGAAGAACAAATATTGTAATTAGGTCATTCTGTCAGTATTTTTTTCCTTAAAAAAAGTATCAGTACAAATTCTCAAGCACTGATACAGTACAAAATGGCTCATTTAGGAATCATGGAATTTCTATGGAATAAGAGCAGTTTTGGCTATTCTGGTAAGTCACGTCTTACCTAAACTTCAGACTTCTCTGTTCCAGATTATTATTTTTTTCTTCCTAGTGAACTGGTGATGAGGTATAAATTGGCTTGGCTTTAGCCAAAGCTGTTCAAAGTGGAGCTGGAGATGGCTTTTTTTCTTCTTCTTCCCACCCACTGTTGCAGTTTAGTGGTAGGTTGCTTGTCTACAGAAACATCTATGTCCGGGGCATTTCTGATACAGGACTCCTCACAGTAGCAGTGTCATCTGATTATCAGGAATCAAGGATATCAGTATTCCCTATGTGTTTACTGTATCTAATTTTCATTGTAAGACACAGTTGGTCCTTAATCAAGCAGTGAAAGACAAAGTGGCAAATAATCGAAGCGAGATGTATAGGAAATAGGGCAAAGAAAAAGACCTGGTAGTCAGAAGAGCAGCGCAGTTAAACACAGGGAAAAAGTATCAGGGAAAGTATCTGTCTAAATGTGCTGACCTGAAGGAACCCTCTTTGAGGACTGCTGTAGTCCAAACACAGGTTATTAGATTTGATGTAAAGTAACTTTTTGAGTGTCACTGCTGTGAATTGCAAGATGAGATCATCTGTTCTGACCCTAAAAAAAGTGCCTGAACCCACCTGCTTTCTGGCCAGGTCATTTCTTCATTTCAAGCCCAGGAGTCTGGTATCATGGGGCTAATGTAAGACTTGCTGCAGGTCACAAGCAGCTGAGATGCAAAGTGCTTGGCACTGCTGTGCAGCATGATCATGTAATTCATGAAGTCTGGCAAATACTAATAGGTCACAGTGAATGGAGTAGGAAGCAATGTATCTGTTTCACATGTGGTCATAAGTTGAAACCTGATCCTGAAGGTAATGATCTGGAACACTTGACTGTAAATAGAGCTCTGCTTCTTTCTTGCTGACCTTCATGCTGTAGGATTGGTTTCATTTATTGTGGTTTGTGATTGGCCAGCACCAGGTTGGTTCAGTATTCAAAATAGCATTTGCTGCTGGACGGAGGTAGATGTCACCAAAAAGTATATCTAAAACCTCTTGCCACAAGAGGATATTTGGGGAGAGACTTTTTTAGCAGGGTGTGTTGTTGACAGGACAAGGAGTAATGGTTTTAAACTAAAAGAGGGAAGATTCAGGCTGGATGTGAGGAAAAAATAATTTACAATGAAAGTGGTAAAACACTGACACAGGTTGCCCAGAGAGGTGGTAGATGCCCCATTCCTGGAGACATTCAAGGCCAGGCTGGATGTGGTTCTGGGCAATGTGATCTAGTTGAAGATGCCCTTGCTCATTGCAGGGGGGTTGGACTAAATGATCTCTAAAGGCACTTCCAACCTAAAGTGTCCTATGAGTCTGTCTTTGCTGTATGTATAAAAAGTTCTGGGATTTTTATTGGTTGGGATTTTGTTTTATTTTGGGATTTTTGTTTTTGTTTCATTTTATTTTGTTTTCCCTTGTCATTTCACTTCCTACCTGCCACATGATTTCCCAAATGCTTCTGCTGTTGGTGTTATTTTCTGCATAAGGATCACATTATATTTGTTGAGGTAGTCGTTCACTAATTCACCCTCATTTATATCTATTAAAGTAATAACTATAACATATCTAAACTTGTTACAATAATGCAGGTGAAACTGTCACAGATAGTTTTTGACATGCTTAAAACAGATGCAGGAGGGATAAAATACAGAAAATAGCTACCTTTATTGGTGCTTTTTTCACCGGTTTGTGAAATTGTGTTTGGAGACGTTTTGCCTGAAGGGATGTGGGAA
Organism: Psilopsiagon aurifrons; assembly: GCA_025447955.1. NCBI lineage: Eukaryota > Metazoa > Chordata > Aves > Psittaciformes > Psittacidae > Psilopsiagon > Psilopsiagon aurifrons. The sequence continues at coordinate 23,485 of JAOEHY010008691.1, read as the reverse complement.
ACAGCATAGTGCAATATAGTGGGGGGTTTTGAGTAAGCCAGACCCAAAAGCGTCAAATAAATGGAGGTTGGAAGTAGAGGATCTTTAATGTCCCTTGTATGATTAGCTTTCATTATCGATGTTGTAATGAAAACATTAAAGTAATATTGAAGGCTGCTGATAGATCTAGGACATCAGTGCATCACATTCTAAAGGCAGAAGGTGCTCTGGGCAGGATATGGTAGATGAGAAGACGGGACGGATTGATGGGAGTAAAATATGACAGCTTCATACATTTGAGTTCACTGTTTTACATTCAGTAACAATATGCAGAACAAAAGTTAGTATTAAGAGATGATTCTATGAATGAACTGATGCTTTTCTGAGAAATTATGACTCTTTTCCATTAGGAACCTGTAATTGTCTACCTCTGCAGTGGTATAATACATCCACACTCTGCTACTCTAAAGCATACCCAGTTATATCCATTTTCCAAGCAGCAATATGGAGTTTGCATAGTATGTCACCAGTCACAGAGAAGCTGTCTGAAGTGCAACTAGAAATGTGTTTGGGGCAACTGTGGATCTGTCCTTACTGATTTTTACCACTCTAGCCCAAACAGGAATGTTTCTTCCCATGAAAAGTTAAGTTGCTAGGAAGTTACTAGCTTATTACAAATAGTGCATCCCTAACTATTATACTAAGACTTATTATCCCTAGGATACATTTTTCTTCTCTGACCAGTTTAGCAAGGACTTTTATGTAAGTTTTGTTGCTTTTGATCATCCTTGAGAAATTGCTACCTCCCATCATACAGTTTTCCAAAAATGGACCAAGTTAGTCCTGAATTTGAGAGTTTCCACATTGAGCTCATATGATTGCAGTTGCATACAACTACTGCTACCTCCCAAGAGTCAGTCGGTGGTAATACCTGCTAAGTAGCTGAAGTATCTAATACCAGTAAATCAAAAAATGAATACACTGTTCCATTAAACAGTTAAACAGCCACTTATGTTTTCAGAAGGGCAGTTACTAGATGTATTCTTCATAGAATGTTTCCACTGCGTAAAGTTCTCTATGTGAGTATCACCTTTGGGGTTTGTTTTGCCTTCAGATCTGTAATCTGCTTATACAGAATTAAAAGAATCCATTTTCCAAAAAACTGAATGCTAGAACTCGAGTAGCTGTTAATATGCACTGCTCAGTATTTGGTACTGCTGCCACCAGCTTTTTTTTTCTGGACACCTGTAAGTGTGGTGTATGCTTAGAGATTGGTAGCAGGGAATTCTGAAGTGGAATTTTTCTTCCCATCCATATGTACAAATCAAGGCTGTTCGTAAGTGGAAAAAAAACCCCCAACTGGTCAATACCCTGTATTCTTTGAAATTCTGTGAATCTTTTTCTCTTCTGACACTTGAGTTGTTGTAATACCCAAGAGGGCTTGTTTTCTGTAGAGCAAGGACAGTGCCTCACCACCCTTACAGTAAAGAATTTCTTCCTCGTATCCAATCTAAAATTCCCCTGTTTAAGTTTGAACCCGTTACCCTTTGTCCTCTCACTGCAGTCCCTAACAAAGAGTCCCTCCCCAGCATCCCTATAGGCCCTCTTCAGATACTGGAAGGCTGCTATGAGGTCTCCACACAGCCTTCT
>JAOEHY010008691.1:0-21756 GCA_025447955.1 Psilopsiagon aurifrons | reverse complement strand
TCCATTTTCCCCTTCTTGAAAATGGGGATTATATTTCCCTTTTTCCAGTCATCAGGAACTTCACCTGACTGCCATGAGTTTTCAAATATGATGGACAATAGAATCATAGCATTTTTACCTTTATTTTTTTTCTTTTTTTCGCAAGAGTTTTTCTAATTTCTTGCTTTAATTATTTTATAGCAATGACTGATATATAATACTTCAGATTTTCATAATCTTACTGGGCACAAGTGGAAACCAATAGAAGAAATGCTTGCCAGACTAAGTAGTTTTAATTTCTCTGCCTTTAATTGAAACAAAAAAGGTTAGGCTATTATGGGAAGCATCTCTATGTTTTCCGCAATGTGACAACATTGTATTCTCTGAATTGTTTTCAGATGCAGACAGGCTGTGTAGTCATAACCCTGTCTTTGGTGCTTGATGTTTTCTCTTAGCTGTTTTGTGCAGATGAAGTGCAGGGGGTGGGAGGTTGCATTTAAATTGCTTGTATGTTGATGTAGCTCCGATAATATCTCTATAAAACATGAATTTTTTGGATAGAGCAGGCTAGTAAAAGCTTTGCAAAATGTTAATACTTTAAGTTAGGATTCAGGCACAACTTTAAAATTCCTTTGTGTCTCTGATCTGAAGCCTGTTCCAAAGTCTTAACAAGTGTTCTCCTAAAGTATGGATTTTTTGATGTGAGAAGGAAACAAGATTGGATATTAGAAAAAGCTTCTTCACAGACAAAGGTAATCAGGTATTGGAGGAGGCTGCTCAGGAAAGTGGTAGAATCGTAGTCTCGAAGTGTTAGAAAAACGTGTAAACGAGGCCCTCACGGGCATGGTTTAGTTTGTGGTGGACTTGACAGTCCTGGGGTAGTGATTGGGATTGATGGTCTTAAAGGACTTTTCCAACCTAGTTGATTCTGTGACATCAGTATTAATTTTTGGTGTATTTTTCTTCTGTCTAATGGTGAAGGTTCTGTTTCTTCTGTCTGTGGCTTCAGTATGTCATGTAGTGAATGATAAGCTATCTTTGTAATTTGCAGTGGCAAAGTAAAATGGTATTTGATGCTAATTAGAAAAGTCAACTACAACAGTCTGAAGTCAGCCAGTGTTCTTTTCTGGATTTTCTGTTAGAGCTTTTAATATTCTGGACAATAACCTGGTACAAATTTCATAACACCTTTCAAGAGTATTTATATTATTTAACTGATTTACTTGAAGCATTGTAACTCCAAAGCCTAGATTTCCTTTAGTAAAGTTTTTATAGTGCCCTTTTTGACTGTATATTTTTTTCAAATTATTGTGACTCTGAAATAATACTTATATCAATTTTAATAACTTAAGGAGGGCTCAGATCCGTTAAAGGGCATGAAAAGCTGTGTGCTTAGATTATTTCCAGTCAGACAAGCAGCCACATGAGAAATGGTGAACTGCGTAATTAAGGACTAGTCTGCTCTTTAGCAGGGTTCCTTTGCATACCAGATGGTTAATAAGAAAAATATCCCCCCTCCAAACCGTCAAACAAACATGAAACACAGCCACAACACATGAGCTGGAGGTTTAGGACTGTTCTCTGAGCATGGTTTCACTCAGCAAGAAGGTTGATTATTTGAATCTTCCCTCTAAGCTAAATGAGTAATCAGTTTAGTCTGTGGCACTTATTTCCTGTTTCGAAATTTCTTGTTTGTAATCTGAATAGATTTTACATGAAATCAGGTTAAACCTATAGCCAAAGAATTATGTTTTTTAATAAACATCTTGTAAATTTGAAGTAATTCTTCATACGTAGCTTGTGTTGAATAGAACATCATCTGAAAACTTACACAGTTCTACAAGTTCTTCACAGTATAAATTTGATAGTTTAGAGCTTCGTAAATGTAAGATATTGGAAATTTCTGATGTCTTTCTAGACATACCCTGTATTGTACTTGGGAAAAGCAGGGTTTTTTCCGAAAGTTCCGTTTGTTCTTAAGGGTTTTGATGGAGTAGACTCATGATGCAATTATAAGAATTTCAGGCAGATACTAGATGGCTTGATTTTCCTGCTCAGTATTAAATTGTGTCTTTGCTATTCTGACTTAAAGCCAAGAAAGAAGAAAAGAAAAGGCACAAGTCATCTTCCTCATCTAGTGACTCGGAAAGTTCAAGTGATTCAGAATCCTCTTCTGATTCATCGTCGGATTCTGAGAGCGCTTCGGAAGAAAAGTCTAAAAAACGAAAAAAGAAACAAAAGAAAAATTCCAAGAAACATAAGAAAGAAAAGAAAAAGAGAAAGAAAAGCAAGAAAAGGTGAATTTTAAACTTTGCTTTATTACTTGTACACCATACATATTCTTGTCTTATCACTGCGGAATAGTGTTCTGTAGCTAATGAAATAGGTATTTTGAAGTTTGGGAGAGAGTTGGTTTCCATATACAAGCTAAAATTATTCTGATATGATGGTAAAGGACAGTGTCCATATGTATACACGCTGCAGCTTGTAAAGGAATGAGGAAAAGACTAAGACTTACTGTGGTCTTGGCTTGAAAAGTTGTAGGAGTGCTTGGTTTGAAATAGGTGGTGATAACTTGCTTCCCTAAATTCACTTCTGTATGATATAATTTAAATTATATGCAGTGGGACTTAGGAGAACGTAGTATGCAAAATTAGATGAGAAATGAACAAATGAACATTATTTTGGTCTGATATGCCAGAAGTCTTGCCATGTCACTGAAAGGTGGTAAAACTCAAAAGGCACCCTTTCTTCTGAAAATGCTATTTTTAATCTAATAGTTTTGCTTGTAGTTAATGTGAGATACAAGTTGTGTCAGTGCAAGTCATGTTTTTCTAAGCTAGCAGCAAAATATGAGACATGTTCACATAGGGCAATGCTGCCTAAATGTTGTTTCGGTGGGACTGCGCCTGTTTCACACAAGGTTTTTTTTATTCCAACTGCTTGGAATTCCAGTAGTTTGTAGCCAGTTATATATGCTAGTGTAAAACCTGAATATGACTCTCCTGTTAGTGTTTTTAAGATAAAGCTGCATTTAGAGAGTAAATGATGTTCAGTGGTGCACCAATTTTGTTCCAATGTGAATTGGAATTCATAGATTTCTAAATGTTGGTCAGAAATCTACTGTAGTTGTTTATTTTAGACCAAAGATGCCATAGGGGAGAAAAAAGCTGTTTCTTGGGTTCCTTGTGTGGTATCATTGTGTGTTGAATTGAGAGAATTTCTGAATTATCTAACTGGACTGAAAGGTTTTGCCTCGTCCTAATAACTCATGTCAAGTATAATTTTTCTTTAAACAAAAATAAAGCTCTTCCAGTGAAAGTGAAAATGAAAATGCTGAAGCACAGCCAGTGTCTACTGTCCGTCCTGAAGAAATTCCTCCTGTACCTGAAAACCGGTTCCTGATGCGGAAAAGTCCTCCTAAAGAAGAAGAGAAAGAAAAAGAGAGGAAAAGCAGAGAGAAGGAAAGGGAAAGGTAACATACTAGGTTTTGAATTCGACTATGCGCTGACAGTGTTATGGTCAGGTTACTGGTTTAGGACTCTAATGTTAAGTGAGTTCTCTCCCTATTAAACAGTTCCATGTTGTGAGCGCTGCTGGATGAAAAGGATTTCTTAGTTTATTGGCAACTGTTGCCTTTGTCGTAGAACAAAGACTTAATCTTTGAAAATGGTTTTGGTGAATGAAAAATTTAAAATGACCAATTCAAGAAAAAGAAAAGAAGGCGCATTGCAGTTTCATTTAGAATTTATTGGAACATGCCCAGTCTGAATCTATAAAGTCTTCTTTCACAAATGGAAAAACCTGAAAATCTTGTCAAATATTTTGTGGTCACAGAACCTGACGTTTTTACTGTGCGGTTGTTACTATCTGCACTGATTATAAGAAATAAAATTGCATCTGTGTTTTCGTTTAGTTTAATTTCTGAAGTTGTTTTAAAATTGGGTTTTAATTTTTCTTCTTTTTTATGTCAATAACAATGTAACTCTTTAAAAATTACTTCTAGTAATCTATCGAATTCACAGTCAACGTACCAGAGGAGGCTGTTAGTGACCAGATCTGGAAGGAAAATAAAAGGAAGAGGACCAAGGGTAAATGTTTACAATCTGTTCCCCAGAATAAACAAGGTGGTAGCACAGTCTTACAGCTGGTGTTAGGAACTGTCTGCATTAGGATGGTTGATGTAAAATAGAAAAGGTGCATTGTAATTGATTTGGAGACTGAAGCTTGAAGGAAGACAACAAGGAAAATTAATTTCCTGCTTGCATACTGGATTTATTTGAAGGGGAACTTTCTTTATTCGAACAAAAAAATGCTTTCTTCTTATCACTGTAGTACTCTGTGTGGTTTTGTGAATGGAATTAGCTCAAAATTGGTTCTAGTGATGAGCAGAAGCAGTATGACATCAGTCACAGGAATGTGCTGAAGACTTCACCTTTTGGCAGGGGGAGCTGTCAGATTGGTTCTTATTCTGTGAAGCCATATCTTATGCAGTACTTGCAGCAAAATGTTTTTAGTTATGGAAGTCTCTATCCCTCAAATTTTACTAAAAACCGTAAACAAGTGTGAAGTATGGTCTTTGTGTTGCTTGTCAGAGCTGAGAAGAATTTTCATTCTTAGAAGAGCAACAAGAGAAGACGTCTGAGCAGAGTACAAAAATCAGTTACCTTTAAATTAGTTATTTGATCAGACATTTTATATTCCTGCTTTAGCTGAATGCCAAGTGTATTTTTCAGTAAGTTAATAGCTTGCAATGTGAACTTGTTATATACATATCAAGTGTCATGTTATGTGCTATGTAGAATCTACTGCCAGGGCTAAAAATCTTGCATAGCTATCACACCATGTGAAATTAAGTCTTACACCCTATTTTCCCTTATTCCTTTCAAGCGTTACCGAACACCTTCCAGATCCAGGTCAAGAGATCGATTCCGACGCAGTGAAACTCCTCCACATTGGAGGCAAGAAATGCAAAGAGCACAGAGAATGAGAGTATCTAGTGGAGAAAGATGGATAAAAGGGGACAAGTAAGATTATTTCTGTCTGGAATATATGCATTAGAATTTTTTCACATATTTAAAGTGATACCTGTCATCTTAGATTTTCTATTATGGTTACTTCTGAAAAAGAAAAACCCAGGGCACTGATTCGGTTATCCTGTTATTTGTGCCCATGTTTAGTCATACCACTGTAAATATATAGTTATTGATATAGATGACCTAATGTGATTTAAGTTTCAGTTGGGAAGTGTCTTGCTTCTGACTTAATTTTTCAGAGTGGTGGGGATTCAGAATATTAAAAAAAAATCGTATTTTTTCTCTCCAAGGAGTGAAATACATGAAAACAGGAAAGATAATCAAAAAAGCCCAGGAAGAGGAAAAGAGAGAAAAATATCTGACCACAGACATGTTTCTGAAAGCCCAAGCAGAAGAGGTGAAAGAGAGAAGAAAAAAGATCACAAATCCAGCAGTAAAGACAGGGAGACAAGAAGGAATTCAGAAAAAGATGACAAGCATAACAAAAGCAAGGCCAAGAAGAGAGCTAAATCTAGAAGCCATAGTAAAAGCCGAGAGAAATCAAAAAGTAAAGAAAGAGACTCTAAGTACAGTAGACATGACGAAAAGAGAGTAAGATCAAGAAGCAAAGAGAGAGACCATGAGAAAGGTAGAGAAAAAGAAAAACGCTATGATTCTAGAGGGAGGGATAAAGAAAGAAGTAGAAGCAAGGAGAGAAGTAAAAGGGCAGGCTCACGAAGTAATGAACAAGACCATAGGAAGAGTAAAGACAGGGAGAAACGTAGGTCAAGAAGCAGAGAGCGTGAGCATGCTAGAGGAAAACATAGTTCCAGCAGTAGAACAAGGGATCGAAGCAGAAGCCGAGATAGGGGTAGGAGAGGAAGATCGAGAAGCAGAGACAGAGATCGCAGCAGAAGTAAAGACTATTCAAGGAACAGAGATAGAGAAACAAGAAGAAGAGGAAGATCAAGAAGCAGAGAAAGGAGAGGTACACCAGATAGATACAGAGGAAGAGAAAATAGGAGGAGGAGAGAATCAAGGAGCTCAGAGAGGGAAGAAAGTCAAAGCAGAAACAGGGAGAGGTACTCAAATAGAGAAAGTAGAAGCTCATATAAGAGGAACGATTCTGAAAGCCAAAGGAAGAGGCGTTCAAAAAGCCGTGAAAGTAGCAGTCCTGAATCCAGTAAAGATAAGAAGTCTAGTAGAGATCATGATAGAAGTCCAGACTCAAAAAAGAGACCAAGTAGCAAAGAGAGAGAATCAAAAAGATCATATTCACACAGCAGTAAAGAAAAGGAAAAGACCAGATCCTCAGCAGAAAAGGAAATAAACCAAAAATCAAAGAGTCAGGAAAGAGATCTTGTTCCTAGTAAGGATAAAAAGTCTGACCATGAAACAAGTCCTGGAACAGATGATGACAGGCATGGATGAGTTTGTGGACTTAATGTTTCCATTGTCTCAAAGTTTTAGAGACATTTTGGGGAACGCCTTTTTTTAAGATGTGGACTTCAGTTTGGTCTTTTGATAATCTAAAACCTGGATCATTTGTACTGCTAAAGTTTTAATAAACTTGAAATGAAAAATGAATTACATGTGTAATACAGTGTGCTGTGTTTTAAATATTTCATTGGTTTATGTATCCTTTTTGCGTGTTGGCAGCTAGAAAAGTAACTTCTATGCTGCAGTTATTTTTTGTCCGATGAACTTAGTTTAGGACAAACAGTGACTCTGCCTATGAAGAATCTTATCCATCTGTGGGGAAGAAAGCTGCAAGTATACTACATGTCATCTTAAAGATAGGAGGATGTTGCAAGGTGCTCATCACTGCTGTTGCTACATCTGTATTTCAGTAGGTATAAATCCTAAGGAAAACAGTTTATAGAGGAAAACTACATTGTTGGGTTTTTTTTTTTTTTGTAATCACAAAGTGAACTAATTTACTTAAATCACTGTACTTCTGTCATTGTCATCTGTGCTTTGGAGTTTTTTCTTTGTCCTAAACAAAAAAATAATTAAGTGCTTGTCAATGTAATTATTTTCCATGTAACCTCCTCTTTCTGTTCCATGCTTCTGTGTTTGCTGCAGAAAATTCAGCTTGGATGGTCCAGACTACCCTGCCTCAGTTGGTAATTAGTGGATGCACAGAGATGAAGCAGATTACCAGAATTCACAGTGGGTGTCATAATAAGGAGCAAGGAAATCCTTTCTACTCTTGCTGCTTCTTCTCAGCCTATGAGAAGGCTACTGCAGTTCTTCAGTACTGGAGCTTGGGGTAGTTGAAGCAGAATTTCAGGTGGTGTTTAAGACAGGCTCATATTTTTTTTTTAAAACAAATATAAAACCAAATCTGCTTTCCTCCCTACATCCCCTCTTTCTGAAGGCTGTACTCTCAATTCCTCCTCCTTCCTTACTACGTGTATGTCTTCCTCAAACCAGTTCCCTCCATTTTCTGCCTTTTTTTCCTGCCTCTAGGATCCACCTATTTCTTTCTCACCCCCACATCTTCATATGAAAGAGGAGGAGGTTGGATTGTGTTGCTACAGGAGTGCCCACATTCATCAACAAAGAGCAGCTGGGATGTGGTGGTGGTCTGAGAGGAGGATAGATTGGGTACAAACCCCAGCGCTTCTTTCAGTCCTTTCAACTAGTCACGCCAAAGGTTCGCAAATCTTGAAATTCCTCAGGAGAAGTGATGGGCATTAATGTAAAGCTGTGTTGAAGCAAAACAATGCTTAAATAATTGAAATTTTTTTTTTTTGGCAGATCTTTGAGTATATGGCATAACTTGTTCTTCCTGTCTTTGTTATAAGTTGACATTTTCACTATATAACTCACTTTGTGATCAGTGTGTGTCTACAGCAGATTAGCGGAATTGCTGAAACCTGGCTTGGTGTGATCCAGGCAGTTGTTACTCTGAAGGAAAACAAATGGTTCTGTTTTGAAAGCAAAAGAAAACCCAGGTTTGTGAACCTCATAAGCAACTGGAATCTGTAGCGTTACTTTTTGGCAGAAAAACTTAAGTGAAGCTGCTTTGGCTATCAACTTTTTCCAGTGTTTTAGTATGAATTTCACATTGTGGTGGTGGTTTTACACAGAATGTGTAAAAATGCTTCCCAAGCCCACACGTGCGTGGAGGATACAGCTGTTAGTTAAAACTGCTTATAGTAGTGACCCAAAGACCTGTATAGTAGGCCTGTTCTGTGTGGAGCCACTCTGTATGGAGAAGATGTAGTCCTGTTTTGGGGGACTCTAGTAAGAAAAAGGAAGTTAGGCTTAAGAGAACTTTATGGCAGCTTGGACAGAGACTTCCTTGGTGCATTTATTTGGTGCTATGCATGCCATGTGCTTCAGAGTCTCATTTAAAAGCTCTTTGTTGCAGTGTTCTTTCATTAATTTTATGGAGCTGACCTACAAGCAAACTATTGCTGAAGAAGTACATTTGCGCTACTAATATTTTTGCTGATACCACTGAAGCTCATATAAGCATGCAAACAAATGCAGAATCCTTCAACTGTATTGACTACTGCAGAAGAGGGGGGGAAAAAAGCAACAATAAGGCAATCCATAGGAATTGTTGCAAAATAAGTTGCAAAGTCCTTAATTCAAAATCTCAAAATGGAGATTATATCCAATAATAGTTTACAGTTGTGTATAGTTATTTCAGAAGATGCACTTGTATGCCCTTTTATATTAACTGCTTTGTTACAGATCTGAAAAGTATTTGTACAAATTGAGCTCTAAATTATTTCATAGTTTATTAAAATTCATCTGAGTTGGTGTCACAAAGCTAATTTTCTTGGATTTTAATGTACTTTGTGAGAAGTTGGTTATTTTTAATTGCACATGGTGGAATACAATTGATTTCTTGATGGTGCATGCCTTTGCCTGTGTCATACTTGGTGCTGAATTGGTTTAGTGCTGATCACTTTGTTTAAACTGAAACACAAGTGTACTTGTGTTTCCCTTCCTTGTAAGAGGGAGGATTTACCAGATCTCTGCTTTTTCTTGGAAACTGAGAATGCTGATAAAAATTTGGTGGGACTGAAGCACAGTCCCCCAGGCATCCAAGCACCAGTGAGCTCTTGCTGCCTTGTGAGGCCGTGACTGCTGCTCTTGCTGTCCAGACTCTGTTTCTTCCCTCTGCGGCAGAGCTTTCCTGTTCCCAGCTTCACTGTAACTGCCTTGTGCTGTAGCCACAGTGTGGCTCAATGCCATGTTTGACAGCTGTGTCACAGCTTGTTGGCTTTTGGCTTAGAGAACTGGACTGGAAGCATATTTAAAAGCAATACTTGTATGTGTGCCAGAGGTAATCAAAACAATGCTTGTGGTTGTTCCTTGCAAATGTGGAAAATAGCACATTGGAAGGACAGCTTTTTCCATCAGTACCATGGAACTGACCTGACTCCTGAGAATGTATGAACCTGAAGACTGAGTGAAATGAGGGCAGGGCGTAAGGAACTAACTTTGTAAGCCGTTCTTTAAGTATATATACAGGCTTGATAAAATTTCTCATTAGACATGCATTCTCTTTTGTATTGACAATAGATACTGACATTTGACTAGTACTATACAGCCTATGTATACATGGAATGCTGAATTTGGTATTGGCAATAGCTTTCCAAACTTCAGCAGAAAGAGGCTGTTGTTTGGTGTTGGATTTTCTGGGTACTGCCATCAACTTGGAGGCACAAATTCTTAGTGAGGGTGGGTGGATATAATGTAAGGTTGTGTAGACACTGTTGCATGTAAAAGATGTGTTGCTGTCTGTGAATTCTTTGACACAGCCATAGTGTTTCAGTTGTTGCTTTGCTTTTGGTTTTTGAGAAAAAAACCTTTGTTCTATCCAGTTGTCAAAATATTAACCTAAAACTTCTCACTTGCTAGTTGAAATCCCGCACTACAGACTTTTCTTGCAGTGGTCTGTGTCAGATGCCCTGAAGAATTTGCAATGATCCCCTAACAATGTCCAATTTGTTAGTGTCAATCTGGCAAGTGGATTTTATATTAATGTAAACATAAAAGAAGCAGTCCTTTAGCCACCTTTCCTGGAAATGTTGATTTATTTGATGCCAATAAAGTATATTTTGACACCTTTGTAGGGGCTTAGTAGACTAATTGCTTGTCTGATTGACAAAAGTGTATATCCCTGATTTTAGGACTTTCCTTATAACAGAAAACCTAGAGTTATTCATGCTATGCTTTATCAAAGATCCCTCTTTTAAATCATCTATGTATTCTCTCTCTAGTACTTGGAAGAACAGCTTTGTGAGAAAAGGCAGCATTTTAGCAGCAGAGTTGCTTTGTGGGGTTTTGTGTGTGTGTGTGTGAACTTAACCTGGAGAGTACCACTGACAAAATTAATCTTCATGCTGCTTGGAGTCAACGTGATAGAAATGTAAAGAACTGTTACTTGCACTTTCCTTCTTTTGCTGAAAATAGTACTTTTCCTAATGCAATATTTAATGAAATTATTAAGAAAATGCATATCAAAGTCTGAACTTTTTTTGTGTTTTGCAAAATTTGAGTTTGGTACAATTTTGCAGTTGTCTAGCTTAAAACTCCAGCTTTCCATTTTGTTGCTTATATACTTTTAGTACATGTTAGACACTCCTATATATCCTGTACATATCTCTGTATATAAAAAGTAGTCTGTGTATGGCTTTTGCCATAACTGCTAATGAAAAGAATGGCTGGGAGGACTGAAAAGAAGTTAAGGCTATTAATTTATGATCAGTGGTAAGAGGAACTAGCTGATTACTGGTTTCCTTCACCAGCTGAAAGAATTGTGGTTAATCACAGAGGCAGTATTTTGCATGTAATATTTTTCAGAGTATTTGGAAGCCTCAGTCTTTGGACATTTTGTAATTTATAGACAGGGAAGACCCAGTTGTCAGATGGAAGAATTAAGTAGTTGATATGGAATATACAGCTTGTATATTAAACCACTTCTCAAATAAATGCCTTTTTGTATATTTGTTAGTGTATTCCATATGTCTGCCATGTGTGCTTCTTGCAGTATTACTTAGCGTCTTATGTATTTAGAGCAACATTCACTTCTGAGTCATATGGTGCAACCTGTGTGTGTAAATGTGCTTGTGTCAAATCTCCAGCCTTTTAAAGTGGTAGTACTGTCTGTACAGCTTTACAAAGTATGGTGATTTGATGTCAGGGCACTACCTCTTCAGTTAAACTACAGTCTGTCCATTTTCACTGAAGATGTGAATAGTCAGATTTTTGTTCCATGCTAAACTGGATGATGGTATTGAGTTGTAGATGTAATTAGAAATTACAGAATAACAAATGACAGTCTATTCACTATATATTGTAACATATGTAAAAATGCAGCCATATAATGCAACTGATCGACTGTCTTACTGGTAGTTTATTTGCTGGTGGCAAACTTTGATCTTGTACTTACGCAAATCTAAGTCTTGTGTGTGAAGTACAATAGCTTTCACTAGTTACAGAAGAACTCCCTGTTTGTGGTGTGCATTCAAATGTAGTGGTAAGATGGCTTTCATTCAGTTTAGAACTGAGTGAAACAACAGTTTTTGATCAAAAAGTCACCTACTGGCAATCTGGCTGTGCTGGCAGCAGTGCTTAGGAGAAAGCAACAAAGTGCTTTTCCCATTCCCTACAGTCCTTTCAGAAACTTGTGTGCTAGATACAGTCTTACTGCAGACATTGCTTTCCCATAAAGGACTGGTCTCGGTCAGTGCCACAACTTTCTCAGGATAGGAATACTGTCTTCCATTGCATTCTCTGAAGTCACAAATAGAAAAATGTAACAAAAGGCTCTCACCATTGATCTTACTGATACAGGCAGATGTTTTTAAACAGCTTACTCAATTTTTTTATTTGCTCAGCAAGAAATTTCTTTTAAGCCAAAACATAAGCTTTGAATGAAGCCTGGAGGCCCAGCAATAGTTGAGTACAGTGCAGATGAATTGATAGTTTACCTTTGGTTGTCACCTCTTGGCTTCTAGAAAATGAATCTACTGCTTTGCTCCATAATAAAACTAAAGCAGTTACTGATACAGTTGCAAGCTGTGGCACTTGGTTGTTGAGCTGAAGTTGAGTATAGGTGGTTTGTGGCAAATAGCATGCCTTGTAACTTGCTCCAGCTGTTAGGCACTGATAGGTTTTGCAGGTACATATAACTTGTAAGGAGACAGTGGGTAGCTTCTTATTCCTTAGTAGATACTTCTGCAGTTATCAAGTTATCAGATGTATTTCTGAAGAAGAAACAGAGTTTAAGTCTTGCTGTATAATTAACAGCCACTGTACAATTATATGTATATGCTTTGATCATCTGTAATTGAAACCAATGCAGAAATACTTATCCTACATACTACTAAGCTTTACCAAAGAGTGCCCAATGTCTCCCTTTTTCCACTATGCCAGTGTACCAGTTGCTGGATCTGTATTTCCCAGATATTGGTGCTCTCATCTTCAGTCCTGTCCCTGGTCTGCTCAGTAACTCTTACTTCTTCCAGTACATATTGCTGCTTTCTAACCTTTCCCAGTTTTTCCCTTTAAATAGAAAAGGGAGTCAGAGCAGGTGCTATTCATTTGAGGGGGGCAACTACTATTAAGTTAACAGAGATGTAATGTTGAATTTTACTGGACCTGCAGTTCTGATGTTCAAATCCTTCATCACCTAACAGAATTGTGCATTTCTCCAGATAATATATTGGAGATGAGGAAACCTTCAGAAAAAAAATGGCATGCTGATTTATGTAATAGAGTCTCAACCAGCTATGAACAACTATGCTTTAAGACTGCTTTCTAGAGATTAACAGATTAAAGGGTGGGTTTGAATCATTTATATATCCACTTGGGTATCTAGTTCTTGCCATCAAAGACCATGATACACCAAAACTAGAAAAAGCTTTAAATTGTAATGGCGGCAAGGCAGGAATGTAAAGGATTGACTGCGTATATTACAACTTTAAAGAAGCCTATGGGACAGCTTATTTTAAATAGAAAGGAATTCCTTTAAAATAATTCCAAAGATGACATCTCGTCGTCTTGTCACATCTTTAGCCTTCAACTCCCTCTTAGGTGTAGCTGTCAAGAGATGAGGGTTGTTGTTTTTGTATTAGTGCTGGTTTGGGGGGTTTTAAGAGCTATTTGTAAGTAGCAAATTTTCTTTCTCTCAAAGATACAGTGCCAGAACAAGGAGGAAGATTACAAACTAGCTGTAGCACTCTTCCAGAGATACCAGGAAGGTATAAGTTAGTAACAGGCATCTGAAAAAAATTACCTATTGAAACAGAACAAATAATTTGTTCTAACATGACCAGTGAGCTTTGGGAAAAATAAATAAATAACTGAAAATTCTTTGTTTTTCAGGAGTACCCAGCCAGTCTGTACTGGGACATGAAAGTGTCCACCCTTAGCAGTCCCAACTCTTGGAACACCAGCTCTTCTGTTTGTGGGTAATTTTGTTTCCAGGTATGTGTCCTCTTTAAATTTCCTCAGAGCCAAGCAGTGGCTAAGGCTGTAATGTTAAAAACAACTTAAACAGAAGTAACAACTCCAACCTGGAACACTAACAGTAAAGAGCTACACAGTAAGTCAATTCAAATTCCCTAAGGAGAGGAGGTACTTTAGAAAGCTCCTCTCTTAGTTTCCTAGGTAGGAGTTGTGTTAGACTCATGATGAAAGCACTGTCTTACAAGGGTACCACAGCCACAGGTACCAGTTGTTGGGAGAATACCATCTTAGACCCTGGAGGCCTGCATGTTTAAACTTCAGTTGCTGCTCCACTTCCAGAGTTGGGTGACAGGCTTGGAAAATACACAGTTTGATTTTGAGGTCTGTTTCAGTCTCTCCAAGGCTTGCCTTGCATTTCTCAGGTCTTGGCCTTGTAGTAAGGCCAACACCTATTACGTTTCTCATCTGCTACAACTTCCTAAAGTTAGCACACCATCTGACAGGGTGCTTTGTTGAACAAAAACAGTAATTGAAATTTACCAGTAAAATAATTTCTCAAACAATACTCTGATTTTCTAGCTATTAATTAAAACTTAACCTAGCACTGAGAAGTTCACCAGTATCTATGCATCTTTTAAATACCTCTGAAGATAGTGACTCAACTCCAACTATTAACAAGTAGTGATGCTAGGCATTAGATCAGAGGTACCTCTCAATTAGGAGATTCTTCCAGGTCAGCAATTTTTCTTATCAGCTGCATTTGATCTCAATGTATTTTGTTGCCATGTTTAAATTGTAGCTGAAAAGGACCTCTGATGGTCAGCTAGACCAGCCTTCTGCCTTACATGGGACATCTTTAAAGCCTTCACAACTAGTGATTCCACCACCTCCTGGTGAAGCAGATTTTCCTGACTACTCAGCCTAATGTCTCATGTTACAGCTTGTTATATCAGTCACCGAACTCTGCTGAGAAGAATTTGGCTCTTTAATGAGTCTTTTCATTGCCAGACTGATCCTCATCTGTCTGATGAGTAGCTTGATTTTGCTTGCATAAGGAGCTGTTCTCTCAGCCTGTTTTCTCTATTTTCTTCCTGTCACTTCAACATAACATAAACAAACTGATTTTAGTCTTCTGTATTATTCCTGCAAGCAGCTTTCCATTCTTGCCTTTCATGTAGAAAAACTGTAAAAGACAATGAAATGTTACTAGAATGCCTTTTCACTGAGAATTTTAGAACCTGGAGCATTTCTTCATATTCTTAAACCCTCGAGGATTTTTTTTGCCTACTTTTACAGAGGATTACTAACTAGAGCTTGTCACTTAAAGCAAGTATGCAAAGCATGCGCATTTCACACTATGAAATGAAGTGATACCATGATTCATGCTGGATTTTTTCCATGCTGAATTTGGGTAACTAAATCAGTATTTAGCCAATGTGCTTTAAAAAAATACTTTGCTCGAGGTGTACTGAAAGGAAGAGTTGTTTTCTGGTAGTTGATTTTGATATTTCTGTAGATGTTCACAATAAAAGGGGTATAAGCCCCATGGAAGCAGGCTGTAGACTTCAAATGCAGGCATACGTAATCTGCATAACAGGGCATTTCTTGAAGCATAGCAGGAAATAAGGCTGCCATCCACCTTGGTTCTTGCTGCTGTAGAGGTAGACTAAAACCCATATAACTCACCAATTGCATGGTAGTGAGCACGTGCAAAATATGCACTTGAGGATGCATTTGGAGCATTACCAAGATCTGCAGGTTTCAGCACCACTTCTGCTGCAGTCAGCGCTTCTCAAGGCTCCAGCTTCTGTGATCAAAAGGCTTTAATAAAAGTTTTCATTCTTTCTGCTTGCTGAAAAAAGCTTGAAGTAGTAAAGGGAGCACTGGCTCAGAGAAAAGGGAAATAAATCTTTCATTAGTGAACTAAGTAAAAGAAAAAGTTTTAGAGACAGTTTCACAAGTTAATTGCCATGTCTCTTTTTTTTTTTTAAATATGTAATTTTAAAAATACATTACTCCAAGATTATTGGAGAGAACTGTGTCTCTTTTAGTTGATAGTTCAGCAATGTTACCATTTTCATTTAGGTCAAAAGTTGAGTTGTTGAAAAAAGTCTCTTGGTTGTTCCTACTTACTGTGCTTTGGCTCACATTACAGAGCTATCACAATCTGGACCCTGTTTGATGACACTTCAATAAGAAGATGTGCTCCAAGCAGTGGTGGGCATTCAGCCCTGATGCCAGGCTAGAGCTATTCTAGGCAAGACCTCTGAAAAACACGCATCATGAGTGTAAAGTTCTCAGCAGCAACTTCCTCACTCTACAGACAAGCCCCTTATGGGCCACACTGACATGGGTACTGCAAGCCAGTTGGCTCCACCCAGCCATGTCCTGCTGTCCAAAATCCAAGTAGCAGCCCAGGCCACAGCAGGATGGACCAACCAAGACAATTCCTGGTGTGTGCTGGCTCGGAGGAGAGCTCTTGTCCCTGTCATCAGGCAGGGCTTTGAGGGGGCAACACAAGCTGTAACACGCCTGCACAATGCTCAGTTCCTGAGCAACCCTGGGGGCTCACATACGTTTGGCAGGAGGAACATGGAGAATCTTCTATCAACCATCCTTCCCTCCCACCCCTAAGTTGTTTTGTAATACTACACATGTATACACTTCACCAATCTTGCAGGTTTGCTAGTTAAGAAGCCTAGGTCTTGGTCCCTCCTTAGAAGCTTGGAGAGAATAACAATTAGGTCCAGTAAAGGCACTGAGTCAGTTACTCACTCTTTATCTCCGAAATGCTTGATCCTTATGGAAAGCAGCTTCATTCTGAGCATTGTAATCCAAGTCATCTTGCTTTTCCTGCTGTTTTTTTGCCCGCTTTTCAGCCTGATAAAGATAAGAGAGTAACAAAGCTTAGTATTGCTTTCACAACATAACTTTCCCTTGAAACTTGAGAGAATGAGCTTACAGGAGTTCTGAGTTTATAGTTAGTTGATACTTGTCAGATATGATCCCTCTCAAATTCTTTCCCCTGCCATACCCAGCCATGAAAAAGATAGATTGAATAGCTCAGTGACTGCTACTGTTTCCAGAAGATACAAAAGGAAAACAGTGGTATGGCAGGAAAAAATGACATAATGATACAGGACAGGATATGATCTGTCATTGTTGATCTCTTTCTTATTACCAGCCCTCTCAGGTCATCCTCCTTGACCAGCATGAGCCAGGTCAGCTTGGAAGAGGCTTCTGTTCCACTGCTCTGAGAGGAAGCTGGTCCCCAGTTTCAGCACCTGCAGTGCTTACAGGTGAAAACAAACAAACAATAGAACATGCATATCACACCCACAACAAGCTTGCTTTCTCTCTCCCAACCCGATTATCTAATCCTGTAGCTTCAGAACTGTGCTTCTTTCTGAAGGCATTGACAAGTTACAGCTCTTCTGTTTACCATTTGCTGGATCTGAAATTTCTGTACTTCCATGCTGGCATCATGTTGTCTTTGTTTCTTGTCTTTTTCATTTTCCAGGTAAATGCGATCTGCTGTATTCTGCTGATTACGATCCCTCTCACTCTCTGCTTTTTCTTCTTTCTCCTTTTCCACTTTCATCTTCATCTGTATTTTACAAAATACACAAAACCGGATAGTCAAGGAGCTAGCCTGGTAAGCTGGAACTCGTATCTTTTAGCAGAAGCAGCCCCATATCAGTGCTCTGATGAGCACGGTCATTGTGGCTGGCCAGCATCCAAGCCCAGGGCATTCAGCAGCCGTGGCAGATATGCACCTGTCACAGAAGCGGGAGAGGGAGAGAGAAGGCCAGGAAAGTTGCTGGTTGCCCTGATGAAGCATGCTGATGCAGGGCACCAGAGCCACCAGCTGTGATCTGGGCCAGGCTCCTCAGCTGCAATGCAACGTCTGGAAATATGCCTGCACAAATTGCCAACAATTCTGCAGCCTTCCAACTCTAACTTTTAAGAGAGGATCATCACATCTACTGCTTTCACCTTCTTTAAGGAGTTAGTTCTGAAACTACAGATGGTCAATTCGAGAGGCAGCTGCTAAGTCAGAGCCTGCATGTGCATCTCACTTGATTTTTCTAGAATCTATGTTGTTTCCAAAAGCTATTCAGAAGTACAAGTATATGACAGAAAAAGGGGTAAGAACAGGCTAGGTTTCTTACCACAGTGGCTCTGTGTTCAGCAATAGCTTCAATGGCAGCCTTTTGTTTTGCTTCTTTCTCTTCATTTTTTATTTGATATTCATCTTCTACTGCTGCAGCTCCTCTAGCAAGACGATCATCTTCAGCCTTAAATGCCTCATTTATCTGTGCAGTTAGTTGTTCAAGAGCTTTGTCCTTTTGCACCTGGATTACCCTGCAAAAGAACACGAGCTACTGTAACATACCAGGATATCTGCTCAGTTTACCTGGGGCACTGCTCCTACCAAAGCTGGCAGTCCCACCCCCAACAGCACCAGTTGCTACTGGAACTGGTAGTCATTTTTTTTCTGTACTTTATACTTCTTTCTCAAGCATTAATTACAGAAAGTTTGCATCACAAAGTTTAAATTTTGCTGATACAAAAATTGAGTAACATTTGTCACAAAATAAAATTGCGAGTTTGATCCTTAATGCTGAAAAGTGTAGCTCTAGACCCACCTATTAGTCTCAGCAACCTTTTCTCTTGCCAGATCAGCCATCATTTCTTTTCCTTTAATATAAACCTCAATCAGATCATCTTCGTTGTCTTCTTTTTGTTTCTCTTCAGCTTTAATTGTTTTCTTTTCAGCTATGTACTCCTGTTTACATAGAAAACAGCCTTTATGTAGAATGAGATTTTGAAAGCATAAACTGGGGGGAAAAAAAAAAAATCTAGCAATGACCTCAGGTCTGACCTATAATAAAGAGTTCTTTGGTTGTAGCAGTGATGAAGCTATAGAAAATAGAAATCCAGAGGGGGAGGGGCATTCTCATGACCAGTACCACAAACTTCCACAAAATTAAAATTAGTATGTGGTTGTAGCCCCATGGCACAGTATCTGTAAGTTATGTTCTTTTCTCTACTTCCCCACTGGCTCCAACTGTACTGCTCCCATCCTGTGCATCAGTCACAGCACAGACTCTGAAGGGCTCAAATAGTAGGAGTCTGTAGAATCACAAAACTGTAAGGCACAAGGCATTTTGTAATCATGCAGAAATGGCAGTTATAAGGATATGCAGTTTCTATTGCATATAAAAAGTTGGGAACAAAGGAGGTAAAAGTTGTGTAACAGGGCTGAGAAGAGTATGGGGGGGAGCAAGTAGGTGTTTTTAGTGGGAATTGTTTCCTCTTACTCTCTCACATGCCGGTGAATCAATCAGAGTACCTCCATTTCTCCTTGCTCTAGCAGGCATGGGGAGGGAAATATTAGATGTGGTAAGTATGTCTTGACTGATTTTTTTAAACATCTCCAGCCATAAAGGGAAAGGCAAGTTGAAAAGATATCATGATCAGACTCAGGCTATTCCCTCTTCCTGACAAAAAAAAATGGCCTTAAAGAATGGGTACATGAACCCTAAATTCAGTTCTCAAGTCAAGGGCAATCTCTGTGATATCTATAGCACACTTTTTCCATTTTAGACCAGCCAAAGCTCAGGTGCCATAATACAACTTCCAAGTGGACCTTCTGAAAGGGCACAGAGGAAAGACACAGCCTGCAGCTGGCAGGGTAGGCATATGATCAACTGCTACTGAAGCAGCTAGAAAACGTTTTGCCAGGAGGCCCATTTTCTTGTGGGCCAAACATAACAGCTTCTCTCCAGGCAGCCAAGGTGAAACAAGCATTTTAAGCTGACTTCCTGTTACTTACCTGATGCTGCCTCCGGCGTTCAACTTTTTCTCTCTCTTCCTTTTCTCTATCTTTCTGAATTTCCAGTTGGTACAATTGGTTTGATAACTGTATTTGTTCCCCTTCTCTTTTGTTTTCTAGCTTGGCCAGATCTGCCTGATGCTTGCGCTCCTTTATTCTGAGTTGGAAAAAAAGTTGAATGTGCTAGAGACTGCACAAAGTAATGAACAGGTGCAGATTCTGTGCAGCTACAGGTATGTTTAACAGTAAACCTTAATATTTTGAAGTGAAAGTAGAAAGTCAGAGATCAAAAATAGAGCCATATTTTTTCAAAGACAGCTGCGAGTCCTTTGGCTGAAGCTCAGTCCTAGTGCAAGGGAGCTGGTTAAGCCCATACTAGCAAAACCAAGTATGACAAGCATAGTGACTCAAATATTAGATTTAATCTGGTTAGCCCATTTTAATTGTCAGCCCACTCCCTGTCACAAGCTGGGCCTTTGTCAGCTAGCTGACTTCCAAGCAGTGCCACAGCACTGTGCAAGGCGTGGCCATGTTCACCAGCAGCGCCAGCAGGATCTGTGAGTGACTCCGGGCAGCGGGCATTGGCGATAATGAATTTTGCCTTAGAGAGAAACAAGCCACTTGCTCTCAGTGCCAGAATTTAGAGAATCTTATTTAACTTACTAGGACTGTCCCTGAAAGAAAGAGACGTTTGTGAAGCTGAAAAGCGGCGTTACGGAGGACAAAGGGGGTGATGAGAAGTGAGGAGTTTTCAGCCTGCCGAGGGAGCGATGCTGAATCAAACAATGGTTTACGAGCGATGAGTCACCCGCTCCCGCCCCGGCTGGCGCAGGGTCGCCTCAGCCGCCGTGGCGCCAAAGCACTCGCCGCCAGTGCAGTGTGCCCCCCGCCGCCGGCGGTGAAGGCGGGCCCCGGCAGCACGGAGCTGGTCACGGGGAAGCGCTTACGCCCAGCCCCGCTCCCCTCTGCACCCCGCCGGACTCACTGCGCCAGCTGCTCCTGGGCCACTGCCCGCCGCTCCAAGTAACGGCCGCGCTCCACCTCTGCCTCCCGCCGAGCAGCGTCCGGCCCGTCGTGGTCCATCCTCGGCTTTTCTCCGCTGCTGGCCGGCCCAGTGCCCGACTCTCCGAGAAGCGGCAGCGCCTGCTGAAAGACGGCGTATCCCTACCGACAGCCCGGTGTCCCTGGGAGTCGGGGCTCTTTCTTCCGCCCCGAGAGGGAGCAAATGCGGCGGCCACCACCCTCCCCCTGCCCTGAGCCCGCGGGAGCGCCCCGGCCCCGAGCCGCCCTGCTCGATGCTGAAGAGAACAGTTACCTCTCATCACAGACAGTGGCGGGGACTGCGCAGCAGCTCTTATAGCATCACAGCGCCCCGCCCCGCCCGGGAGCTGCCGGCGGGCGTCAACTGCTCCTTCAGGCAGGAAGGCGCAGTGTGGCCTCTGAGGTCCTCCTCTCCCTTCCTTTCTTTTCTCCGGGCGGGCAGCAGAGCCGGCTCGGGCAGCGGAGGTCACCGCGGTGCCCCGGCGTGACGTGACCCGTCCCGTCCCAGAGTCGCCCTCGTCCGCAGCCGGTGCGTGAAAACACCCGTTTCTTTGTAGGAGCCCGTAGCCGGTAGGAGTCTGTAACGCCCAGCTCTGCTTCCCCCTTTCCGCTCCGAGCGTGGCGGGTTTTCTTCCCGCCTGGTTGCTCGGCTCTGCGGGGCCGGTGGTGCGGCGCTTTGGCTGGCTCTGTGGGCTGCCGCGCCCGCACGTAACCCCCATCCAGTTAAGCCTGCCTTTAGCTGCGTGTTGGAGGCTCGCCTTTATCCGTTATCTGGACTCAGAAAGTGCCACCTGGGGAAAACCCCTGGCGCCACTGGGACCTGAATGAGGGGGCCTGTCCTCCCCCTCCTTCGACAAGTTCCTTCCCTGCCCTGCCTGGAAGAGACTCCTCGAGGGAGGAGGTGGCTGCTGTTCTGAGGAAGGAATACGTTCATCTTACATCCAGATGTTTTACACTGTAGGGGAGGCAAAACCAGCTTTGCTTGGCCCTCAGCTTGCAGGAGGGAACTCACCGGGGATAGTTTCATGTCTTGCTCAGTACTGTGCTTTCTTCGAAGCCTGTTGCAACTAAAGCCAGTTTCACAAAAGACCTGTTTCCAAGTTGAAATATTGTCAGGCATCCTTTGTGTAAAACTAGTTCCGGGTTTGTTTTTTGGTTTTGTTTCTGTTTTTTTCTAGAACTTGCAGAATTGTCTAGTTTGTCCAGCTGGGATGGGCAGCTGGAGGGCAGGGACAGAAGTTTGTGTGCAACAAAACAAAGCTTCAGGTTTCTTGGGTTTTGTTTCCAGTGAAACCCAGAACGGGGGCGGTGGGGGGGAATATCCTATTTAGACTTGAGACAAGGAGGCACAGAAGCACAAAATGTGATCAGTTCTAAGTAATGTTAAGTTTGATGGCTTTGTAATGGAAAATAACTGAGGTGCTTGAAGGTAGTTGACATAGT
>JAOEHY010008685.1:0-14486 GCA_025447955.1 Psilopsiagon aurifrons | reverse complement strand
CAGTGCCTCACCACCCTTACAGTAAAGAATTTCTTCCTCATATCCAATCTAAACTTCCCCTGTTTTAAGTTTTAACCTGTTATCCCTTGTCCTATCACCACAGTCCCTAATGAAGAGTTCCTCCCCAGCATCCCTATAAACCCCCTTCAGATATTGGAAGGCTGCTATGAGGTCTCCACGCAGCCTTCTCTTCTCCAGGCCGAACAGCCCCAACTTTCTCATCCTATCTTCCTACAGGAGGTGCTCCAGTCCCCTGATCATCCCTGTGGCCCTCCTCTGGACTTGTTCCAACAGTTCCATGTCCTTTTTATGTTGAGGACACCAGAACTGTGCACTGTACTCCAAGTGAAATCTCTTAATCAAAATCTGGTGTTGTACATTATGGACCTGTATCAGAGAAAAACATTGCTGAACCAACCAGTAAATGAACTAGAAGGGGAGAGGTGTAGGAGGGAGAAATTTAGCTGGTTTTGGCCCTCTGAGGTCTGTTTTAAGGCATAGCCAGCTTTGTTCCGGTGTTTCAAAGGTTAGCACACAGAAGGTAGCTATGAGGATGCACGACCTGAGATAAGTGAAGAGACATGGCTTGGATTGCCGGGTGAAGACAGGAAAGCCAAAGCTCAGAAGTGGTGCAATTAGCTGTGAAAGGTACAGAGCACTGTGGTCCTGAAACCACAAACTGTTGCATTCTCTTTCTCCTGTCTTCCTGTCCTTGCTATGAGTTTGTTGTGCAGGGTTTCCCACTACTCCCAATTGTTAAAACACTAGGAGTTGAAAAAGAGGTGAAATGGAAAATGTTACCTCTGAACCTGTTTGTGGTTTAGTCTGTTTGCCAAAAAGCCTATTTCCACCCCGATTGTGTGGGAGGAGAAACCAATTATAGATTTTTGTTTCTCTGTTGAGTTGCTATGGTGCAGCCACTATTCCTTTTGCAATGTAGTTTGGCATTTGCTGTCTTTGGTGCCTAGATAAAACCATTACTGTGGTGCTGCCATTATTTTTTTCCTTCTCCTAAAGCTTACTTTCTGGTGACTTTTTAAGTATTCATTACGTGCTTGTTTTGTTGCAGAGGAGTTGATACATTAGTTCATCTTGATTGATGCCCTTGACGTGAGAAGATAAATAGTGAAGTAGAGATAGGTGACAAGGATTGATTAGCAATGCAGCTTCTAACCAAGAACATAAACACTTATAGATAAGCCAAGCCTGCAGGATGCACCTTGGTGGAATTAACACCACATTTTGAGGTGCAAGAGTAGTTTTCTGTGCCTGCCAAGATACAAATCTTCATTTGATGCTTCCTCTTGAAGGTTTATGTTCACCAGCGGTTTATTTCTCAGAAAATGAGTTTCCAAGTTTTGAAGGAAAAATCACACATTCCATTAAAACAAAGTAATAACTCTTTACAAGAGTGCAGATTATAATTTGGAGAGTGAAAGGTACTTTTGTTAAACTGAGCTTGAACCCATGTAATTGTATACTTGCAGGAGTTTTACTTAATATTTTCCCTTTGCTGCAGACTTGGTGGGGTGTTTCAGATAGTGATCCTTCAGACTGCTCAGTGGTGAGGAAAGGGTAAATAAGGACTCATGTGCCTCATCCCTTGTGAGAGACATCTGAAACTAGATTTCAAAACCCAAGCTGAATTAAATGCTGCTTTTCTGCCAGAGGATATTGGATGTCATACACACGTGGGTACAACAAACAATTAGACAAATTTGGTGTATGCAAAAAGAACAGCAGGCGCCTTAAACAGTCTTGGGGAGACATAAATTGCTGGGAGACAGTGCCAAAGAAATACTATAAGCTCACTGTACTCTGTTTTAGGCATCTGCTCCTGTCAGTTCTTGAGAGGTGGCATAATTGGTCTTTTGGAACACTGGCAGGACCAAGAGTGGTTGTCACACTGTAAAACCTGGAAATAAGGTTATCTCTGCTTTGTGTGATCAAACCTGGAGCAGTCTGTCCCCTGCCATGCCATCCAACATTGCAGATCACTGGCAATTGTCACTGCTGCTCTCTTAAAAACTGTACAAGCTGGCACTGTCATCAGAAATTGTTGCACACCCTGTCCCCAACTGCTACGTCCTGCTATCCACCACCCGCAGCATTAAGACCACAGGGAAGAACAGTATGAGAACAAGCAGCAGAACCACCTCTTCCAGTCATAGTCTCAGCTCAAAGGTCTTTTTTGTAGAGTTCGGCAAAGATGTCAGAGCATCTTTCCAAAAATCACATGCATTCTTTTGTAGTCGGTGACTTTTTGGGACAGCAACACATTACGTGACACGCTGTATGACTACAGTTACCTGGGCTGCTGAGGATGCTGGGGGTCGTACTGTGAATGGTGCCCCTAAAGCCTCAGCTTGTTGCTTTTTGGCTGAAGCACTGTATGCAGACCACGTCTTCATTCATCTCTAGGCTATTGTACAGGTATTTTGACTCAGTTAAGGAAAATACATAAATGCATTTAAGAATTAATTATTGAAGGTTAAATTTTACTGTCAAATGGAAATGATTTCCTGATGAGCAGTCTCTGATACCCTAGCCTTACAAAGAAGGATCTGACTGAGCTTTATACTTTTGCTATCCAAGCCTTTCAGATGATTTCTTATGTTCTTCCCTTATCTCTGTAACTGGGGGCTGAAAAAGAAACTCAAAACCCCCCAATCCGCCTCAGATTATACGGATATTGTGAGTGTGGCATATATACTTGCTGTTAGCACATGCTGACTAAGAAATGCAGGATGTTATACCTAAGTGTTTCATTGTGCAGTCTGTGAGTCTTCAACAGCACTGTGCTGGAAAAGGATGCTGTTACCCAGGCTTTACAGAAAGGAAGATCACAGAAAACTGGGTTGTCCAAGTTTTTGGAACAGTTTAGGAATGGAACTCAGGTTGTACGTGTCTTGGCCTAAGCAGCCTGTCTAGTGTGCTAATGCTTCTTTCTAGCTGTCCTTCTCTTGGGCATCTCTCTTTGTTTCCTTATCTCTTTACAAACATGGAAGGAGAGAATGAAAGCATGGGAAAATGCGTACCTGCAAACCTAAGAAGGAAGGAGGATTTATTTGGTAGCTTTCACGTTGACACACCATAGCTGTCTCCATAAACAAATCACAGGGTTATCACAATCTGTGTTTATGCAATGGAAATAATCCAGAATTCAGGCATGCAAAAAAGAACAAAAGTTACTGTCCCAAATGATACAAACAGTCCTTTCTCCTGTGACCTCATGCCACTTGCATTTTCCTGGTACATTGTATGCCAATGCTCTCCGGGTGTTCTGGAGGTGGGTGGTGGGTTTTGTACATATCACTTTTAAAATTAATTGTCTATGAAATTTCTCTTTCCAGTTGTGTATGAGCACAGGTCAAGATTAGAAAAGTCATTACAAAAGGAAAGGCTTGAACATAAGAAAGCAAAAGAAGGTAAGAATGTGCTTTTCACTTTAAGGTTTAAGATCACTTGATTATTTTAGAAAGTAACTTCAGATGGATTTGTTTGATTTTAAACAAGTTTTCAGCGTATAACACATTAGCAGGGCCACCTTGGCAGAGCTGTGGTGATCTTTTTAGTAAATCTCTTCATTTGCTTATTTAATCCAATCTTTTTAAAAAGTAATACTCTTTTTAATACTTTTTGCAGATCCCTGCAACATAGCATAGTATACACAGAGAATATGTGTATATTGACGTACATAACCTTTACATATATGTGGAGTGTGGGCGTGTGTAAATTCTGTTCTGGCATGCTGAAAAATTAAAACTTGTACCAAAACCATGGGATTTTTTTCCTCCATTTGCTCAGTGTGAAATTAGACTCTCAATCAGCTTTTTTATACATTGCTTACATACCTTATTCTAACTAAAACTTACATTCAAGGTGCTTGTGCAGGGGAAGTGTTTGTAGACATCTTATTTCTTACGCATCTACTTTCTATGAAACTTCAGCAGAATGTAGTCCCCCGAGTTTTTCTCTGAGTCTTTTGTTGCTCTAAATTCACCTCAATTCCCAGAGTAAACCCTGTATTCTTCCTAAAACTGAGGACTAAGACACTAACTACTAAGCAAAGATTAAAAACGAGTGAGAAATTACTCTTACAATGCAGTTCTCGATGGCTTTCTGGTGCCATCTAGTGTAGAGCTGTCCCAATGCTATGTGAAGCTGAGTCGGTGTTTTCAAATCCTGAAAAGAGGATAAAGGCACAAAAGGGGAATTTTTTGTTTCATTTAAACTTAGATTAGACTTTCACATTTTTTTAAGTATAAGGGTTTTTATCCTAAGACAAGAATACACAATTTAGAAAGTCCTTTTCCTTTTGAATGATACTACTGGGCCTTCACTAAGAGAGTTCATGCACAGATCTATTTACCCATCCGTAGTTTTGAGCCTATGATGTCTTACACTAAGATATGGAGCTGTTTAATGAAAATATTTTGTGGAACTATGAAATTCTTAAAATATTTTTTTCAAAATTGAGTATTTTGTTAAACGCTCTGTAGAGTTGGGGTTTTTTTTAAGCTCTTTTGGAAAATTAACTGCATAAGTATCCAGATCTTAAGAGAGTTTGTGTATGCAACAGTTACGTTATTTAAGTACAGTTTCTAATTTCCTGGGTTTTTTTTCATCAGTATTTTCCCTTTTATGTTATAGATTTTCTTGTTTATAAACTAGAAGCACAGGAAACACTAAATAAAGGAAGGGTAAGTCATCATTCCCAGTATGAGTTTTTAATAGTTGATGGTATTTGAGTTGCAAGAAAAAGAGAATGCTTTGCATTTTTAACTCATCACAGGAAAAGGTCTTACAAAATACTAATTGAAAGAGCTCTCGCTTCTGATCTGCATGTCTAAGTGCTCTGCAATTCCTGATTATTTGAGCTGTAGTAGGAGATACTAATATTTTTTTTCAGAAAATTAATTTAGAAAATATCTTCCTGTTTATATATGGTAGTTCAAACATGATTTTACTAAGAGGAAGAAAGAGTAAGAAGGCACTGGAAATCTTTTTGTAGCTCAGTCCACAGAGAAAAGGACAGTGACAACTTTCTAATGCATGGTCTTTTAACTGGAAAGTATAAAAACATCAAGAAACATTGTTTTATGTACCAAATGCTGGAATGAAATCTGTGTCTGGCAAAAGACCCAGGAAGCTGTAGAGAACTCTTTATAAAAACGAGTAAATTAGGATTTTATGACTACTATGTGTAGAAACCGGGAAGCAGTTTGTGAGCTCAGTAACCCAAGTTAAAAGACATTGCTGCTGCAGTAAGTGCAAAGTGTATGTTCTTGCTATGTTCCAAAGCAAGTGGAAAGATTTGTTTCCTGGGGAGTTAGGTCCTTTGGCTTGTGACTCCTAAATAACTGCATGTAGAGAGGTTAGAGGAATGATAGTATGACTCTGTTTAACACTAGTGTTTTCATTTTACAGCAAGACTCAAATAGCCGGTACAGTGCACTGAGTGTACAACACCAGATGTTGAAGGTAGGTAGCTGTGAATAGCCAGTTTCACAGGACACGGGTATTCTGATACATCAGGGAGATATGGCCTCGCTGGCTTCTGGTAGTTCATTCCAACACGGGTATTCTGATACATCAGGGAGATATGGCTTCGCTGGCTTCTGGTAGTTCATTTCAGAGTGTCAGTGCGTTGATAGTGCATTTGTCTTACAACAGTACTGTTAAAAGATGATTTACTACAGTCTTTCCTAGTCAGGCTTTCCAGTGGGTAATTTAATCTTACCGAGTGTGTTACTTGTATGGAATGCTGACTTACCAGACTTTACATAGTTTGGCATGTAAGGCATTTCTTACACACATTCAGCAGCTCCCGATGGGATAATGCAACAGCAGAGTGAGGCGATGCAGCCCTAGAACTGACTACTCATTGCAGAGATCATTTTGTGTTTGAAAGGAGCCTCGATATACATGCTTTGAATAATAAACTTCTTGTTATGAATGCTTCCTATTCATCTGGACTTACTTAACAAATTGCCAAAGACAATATTAGCTAGATATGCAGATACAGCACTATTCCAGTGTCCCAACTTGGTATTTGCAGAGTCAACATGAAGAATTAAAGAAACAGCATGCTGACCTTGAGGAAGATCACCGAAAACAAGGAGAAGAGTTTAGCAGAACATTCAGTGATCACAAGGAGCGATACTTACAACTGCAGCAGGAAAAAGAGCAGGAGATCTCTAAGCTGAAGGGTAAAAGTAACCTGTGTCAGGCCACCCATATTAAAATGTGTATTTATCATTGTGTTTTGTGTGATGTGAACTGCATTTTCTTCTGTGTTTCATGTGATGAAAAAGACATTTTCTCTGTTCTTGCTAACAGGTTATTCATGCATCTTATGCTTCCTAATAAGTTACATTTTACTGATGATTTTCTGGAGCCTCTTTCTGAAATGTATTCATATGTGTGCTTTGTGTTTCTGTCTATATTAGAGAAACAGTAGGAAACACAGCATGTAAAAGCCTATCAGATGTCACAGGCTGGTTTATCCAGTTTTTCATTTTTATTTCTAAGTCTTGTACAAACCTGGAAAATAGGTTTGCTTCCTTACTCTTTTTTTTGTAATTCAAAGGCAATGGATGAATATTTACCACTTTTTAATTGTCCCTCTTTATGAAGTGACTTTATGTACTTTTTAGACCTCATTTTATATATATATCAGCTTCTATGAAACATGTTGTACTATACTTAGAAACTCATCTATTTTTACTCTTGATATCCAGTTTCTTATTAAAAGAGATTCTTTGCAGTTCTCTTCAACCCTTATTACACAATTGCATAGAACAAAAGGACAGGGTTTTCCCCATGGAGGGCCTTCGGCCACTTTCTACCATGTGTCACTAACATACAAGTTAGTTTTGGAGCTGTCTGCAGTTTTGTCTGCACAGTATTTTGCAAGCAGAGGCTGTATTTGTTAGTTCTGCCTTGGCACCATACCAGCGGAGTTGTACAGCTAGCTCTTGAACTGAGCTGGATTGCAGCCTAGCAGCTTGGAGTGTGGGAAGAGCTTGCCTTTGTCTGCTTGCAGTATTCTACATCAACATAATGTAAGAACTGGGAAGAGAAGCCCCTCTCCCTTGTCCCAGAACATAAAGCTTTTTTAGTATGCTGGCCATCTGGGCACATCTTCCAAAAGAATAGCTTAGTCCTACGACATGGAATTCTCACTCACCAGATGCGATGTGGGGGAAGAGAGGAGGGTGGCTTCCTCTCTGCCCTTTAAAGATTCACATTACAGTAATGAATTTTGCTGTCTGCAGTCCCCAGTGT
Organism: Psilopsiagon aurifrons; assembly: GCA_025447955.1. NCBI lineage: Eukaryota > Metazoa > Chordata > Aves > Psittaciformes > Psittacidae > Psilopsiagon > Psilopsiagon aurifrons. The sequence continues at coordinate 7,196 of JAOEHY010008685.1, read as the reverse complement.
GAACAGTGATTCATAATTCCAGTTGCAGACTGGATGCACTAATATAAAATTTAAACAATTTTTTTACCATTTTCTGCTTGAAAATATAAAGCATTTTATTGGTCTAGTTTATATATATGGTTTATTTTACAATGTGTGTTTATATGTGTGGCATTTTATGTAGTTTGTGTTATAGTCTTAATTTTGATGCTTAGTTTAGTAGTATAAATCTGAACTAGGTTTAGATTTTGTATGTCGTTTCTTTTAAACAGAATCCCTTTATAACTTACGGGAGGAGAACAGACAGTTGAGAAAAGCTCACCAAGACATTCACACCCAGCTACAAGATGTCAAGGTAGGCTTTGCTTTGAGGAGAACTTTAAAGACCATTATGAAACTGAGGAATTTTCTGAAGTTCTAACAAGCCTGAAATGGGCCATGCTGAATTCTTGTAATTTCTGTTATGTGACAAAAAGGAGAGAAATATGGCTGAACTGGATTTCTTGTCTTTTGCCACTTAAGATAAATGCTCCTTTAAAGGCCACAAAATGGGGAGCGGGGAAGGGAGAAGTATTTAGTATAGAAATTGGAAATTTGGTTTTGCAAGTTAAAAATTGTGTTCTGACAAACTAAGTTTGCTGAAATTTGTGGTTTTTTTCTTAAACTGTTCATGAACAGCTACTTCAACTTTTAACTTTATTTCAGTTATGCAAATCCTGGCCTCCAAGTTTTCTTTCCTGGTATGCTTGCTTTCTCTGTTTAATATGTATTCCATGTTAAATAAACGCTGTCATTCCAACTCAGGATTTTCTTTTCTAAATAAATTGAATTACCTTCCTAGTTCAAAATCCCTCAGGCTACCTAATTACCTTTAGAATGAACTTTATGTGAAACATGTAATGTTCTTCTTTTTATGTAGCAACAGCATAAGAACTTACTCTCCCAACACAACCAACTTGTAGTGACATTGGAAGACCACAAGAGTGCACTAGCTGCTGCACAGGTCAGAAAGGAAAGCAGCTTCTACTAGCTCTAACCTTCCTAAAACTTCTTTCTTCTAGTTCAGCTGACTGCAATGTTATGCATGTAGCCTTTCGCATGGGAAATCTGCAGCTAGCACCATGCTGCACACTGTAGGGAAATGCATGAGTTAAAGGGTTGCTCTTAAGAATAAGCTGCAACAAATCATAGGGCTGTCAGAAAATAAAAACCTGTGTTATAGGCCCAGAGTGCATGTGTTACTGGTAAAAAAAAAAAAAGTATCTCTGCTTCAGTGAGAGCTGTCAGATACCTTCCTTTCTCTGTCTTCTCTGATAGAACTTCTGTTAGTTTAACATCGCACTCACTGACATTCACATGTATCCCTTATAAAGACCTGGATGCTGGTATACTATAAAGTCTCTGTTTGTGTAGACTGGAAGGTTTATAAGGCTACGTGTAAACCATGTATATATATACACATCAGTGCAGCAGAAGTATATATGGAGGAATGTAAACTCCAGGTGGAACCCAAAATAGTTTAAAACAAGCAGCAGTATTACCTTTCTTAAATTTCATTTTCAAGTGAACTGTCCATGAAGCACAAGCTTTAGTAGGCTACTGCAGATTTAGTCAGCTGTGCTACCACAAGCTGTGTAGGCCACAGGAAATCTGAAAGTAGGAATAATGCTGGAGCAGAGGAGGACTTTTGGTGAAAGATTGGAGGGAAAGGCAATGAGGCAGTGTAAAGTTATTTTTATTCCTGACTAATTTTCCTCATTTAAGTATTTTCATGGTCCACAAAATCATTCGCAGCATTAAAACATTGGCTCTTCCCCCGCCCCATTTTCCGTGTTGTTCATGTCAATATACGTAGATATTAAAAAAAAACCAAAACAACAGGGAAAGATCAGGAAAGTCCCTTACAGAGTAAGTATATGAAGAAACCTAATTTCCACTACTAAAATATGCTGGCAGCTAATTTTAAACTCTTCTCCCACTGGCCACATTAGATACTTGGTATGTATCTGCTAACATCTCAAATTCCACAAGGGCAAATGCAGGGTCTGATTTAAGGTTCACTGAATCCAAAGGGAAGCTCCATATACTTTTCCTGGCTTTGATTCAGTTCTTAAATTAGAAAACCCATGTCACACAAAGGCTTTCTATCTGCCATCAGAATGTGGCATTTGGAGTATGGAGAACCTTTCCTTAAGAAAAGATTGCACATTCTTTCAGAATAGAAGACATTTAGTGCAGTTGCATGGTTTCTCCTGCAAACCAGCTATAAAAAGTTCAGAAAGGATTATTGCTTAAAAACACAGCTCAATAAATGACCCCTCTATTTCTAAGTGTATTCTAGACATTAAATACCAGTCGTCAATACTACACTAATGAATTTGTGACCTGAATCTTTAAGGCATTGTAATCTTTGTACTTTTCCATTGCTCAGACAGCAGACAGATTCATTATATCTTTTTATAAACCCTGTCTTTCTGCCAGTGTTAGTACCTTTTAAGCTATAGCCTTGAATTGCAATGTTCAACTTAATGATTCATGCAGCAGAATGGAGTACTTGAATTCTGATCTGGAAATGCAGTGTTTAAATATCCCAGCCTATTATCCTGTCTGCATGGTCAGTGAGTGGGGGGAAACAAATAATCAGAGTAAGTATGTCTTATTTTAGTAAGTTAGTCTTAATGTTAAGTAAATATTTTTTTTTTCTCTAAAATTTCTTATTGGACTCTTCAGCAGTTAATCAGGAAGCCGAAGTATCCCTCTGGAATGACAAGAGTAATTACTTTGCATTCTGCTTTGCTTTTAGGCCCGTCTGTTTTAATGGATACCATAGTCTTTTGAAGATGCTTTGAGGTGCGTCTAGCTTTGGAGCTGTTACGCATTGCATCATGTCAATCTGTAGCACTGTGGATATTGTTTTGTATGAGTATTATGCATTGTACATCAATGCATCATGCCCGTCTGCTGTACTATTGATTGCTATGATATCCCATAACACACAAAATGACATACACAGTCACTGAGTGGAAACTGTAGCCAGGTTTTAACCTGAATTTTTAACAGGATTATGAAATGCACCTCTGCCTTCAGAATGGGTAGTAAATATACCTACTACCTCCAGGGAAACAACAAAGAAACCCACCTTTCATGTATGCAGCTGGTCATCTCAAAAATCTTACTTTACAAGATAATGTTTCTTGTACCTCTGCTTTATAGACAGGGACTGGTTCACCAACCAGCCTGGATTCTTATACGGGACCTTAAAGCATTTTAAGAATACCCTAATCTCATACAAAGTTAAACAGCAAATCAAATTCCAACATTTTACTGTTGCATTTCAGGAAGACTTTAGAAATGTTTTTTTTTTTCCTCTTCTTTTTCCTTTTTTTCTTCTATTTTTCCTTTTCACGAACAGTGTACTATGACTTTCTTTGCCTCAATTCTGTATGTTGTCTGTTGTCTTGTGTAACACCTGTCTAAATGTTGAGGATTTGGCATTTTCATTACATGTATATATACTTACTTTAAGACTGTTGTTTCTGAAAGAGCTGCACTTCTTTCTGCCTTAAAGAAGTTGTGTTCTCAATTGCCCTTGCTTTAGTCCGCCAGGAAAACTGCATCATCCCTTTTAGATAGTTCTGCTGCTTGGCATGAATAAAACAAATTGTTGTCTTTGTCCCACAGAGATTTTTCTAATACACTTTGTGTGCATGTGCACTTTGGCTGAAAAGATAGTGATCAATGTTACCTAGTGTGTGGAAATGACCAATTTTAAAAGCTCCCATCTCTTCTTCTCCCTAGTATTTGCTCTCATGTGAATATTGAGTCTTTCTGCCACGTGTCTTGCCAGTGAGTTTATTCCAACGTGACTATGTTTTATTGAGAAACTAATTTTGACACCCTCTAATGTGTTGACTTTAGTCCCAGGTGGAGGAATACAAACAGTTGAAGGACACACTCAACAAAATACCAAGTTTCCGACAGCCTGAGAAGTTGGAACGAGCAAATGATCAACCAGAGGTACAAGCACCATCTCCCAGCAGTCACCTCCCAAGGCACCGTGAAGCTGAGGCTGAAGAGCAGAAGGAGGTATAAAGCACTGACTGGCTACTGACCCTATAGGAAGTGGTTCTTATTCAGCAAAATACTAGCTATGTGCTTAGCTACTGTTAAAAACTTATATTTAATTGGACAAATTAGTCAATTCTTGAGTAAAGTAGTAAGGAACAGTTTAACCATAATGAATGAGAGAAAAATATATTCATGATGTTTTCTCACATGGCTGTAAATGCACTTAAAACCGGCTTACATATCTGCTTTAAGTTGCTAAAAGTCTTAATTTTTGGAATAAGCAGTCAGCAAGAATTCAGCTGTCTGGTGTTACAGAAGAGCTTTAACAACTTCTGAAGAAATTGACTTTGTGAGTTCTGTGAAGTTTCAGTGGCACACTTAAAGTCATTATATTTAAAATGGGCACATTGTCAACTGTTCAAGAAGAAAAACAGCAAAGTTGTGGGTAAAATCTAAAAGTTACCAAATCAGTTGTGGTTTTGTTTTACAAGAGTTCTTGGCCAGCAGAACCTAGGAAACAAAAATAGTTTCCCTTGTAGACAAAGAATTGTAAGAGGTTTTGTTCCACTTCTGAGAAAAGGAGGCTTGACCTACTTTATGATACCGTTGTGCAACACCTTGCGTAGCTGTGCAGAGCCGAGAATAGCATGAGGCAGGATGGGTAGCTTGTTCCAAAGCAGGTATTTGGCTATCTGAAGACAGGTTTGCTACCCCAGTCTGGAATAAAGGCATCCCTATCTGGTCCTTGGCTCTCTTGAAAATATGAAATCCATATTCTATGCACATATAATCTTGTATGTTTTACAGAATGAGAAGCCACAAGAGAGAGAAGAAATAAATACCCAGGAAAAAGATGACAGAGCTGAGCCTTTTCATCTGCCAGGAAGGCCTAATGAGAGCCAACATGCCAAAGAACTAAATACTCAGGAACAGCAAGAAGCTGGAGAGGATGATGAGCAACACGTTGATCAAGTTGAAGAGGAACGCAAAAAAGAACTTGAAGAAGAAGAAATGGAGCAGGCAGGTCAGCCAGAGCACTTAGAGGAGGAACAGGATCAGGTTCCAGAAGAGCATGAATGGAAAAAGCAGGAACAGAAAGAAGAAGAAACTAACATGTTGGGTGATCATGTTCATTTGGAGGTATGGAGCTCTTGGATTAGATTTGCTATTTAAATGGAGGCATCTCTTATGATTGCTGGCCCTGTATTGCAGTCGCCTGTTTCTAGGTAAGATCAGTGTCATATTTACAGCAAGTTTGGGATTCAGAGCTCATCTTGGTTTTTAGATAAAATTGTCATATTTGTAGAAAATTTGGGATTCAAAGCACTTGTATGCATAGGATTCAGGCTCAACTTCAGCACATGTACTGCAGTGTTGTCCAAATGCAGCTTAATGAACATTAATTCTGCTGATAAAAAGTAACAGATGGAAAGAAAAAGAACAGTCAGGTTGAATTCTGTCTCCTCCTTTAAATTTGAGTCCTGTGGTAGCTGATGAGAAGACTTCATCACTTTGATAGAGAGCTGTCCTGCATTAATAATTTGATGCATCTTGGCAAATTGCAACCTGTTTTCCTTGTCAGATATACCTACCTTCTGTAAATACCTTTCTATCTAAATGTTTGTTGTTGTCTGACAGGAAGTTTTAACTGCAAAATAAACATGACTGAAATAGACGGGAAATCAGTGCGCAGCAGTGGCAAGTCTTGCTCTATGCAGCTCTAAATAAAGCCAGTAAATCCTGGATTTACATTTCAGATGCATCTCCAGTGGAAAATATATTTTACTGATCTCACCTTCAGCTTTGTTAATACTTACCTAGCGGAATAACTGAGTAACTCCAGTGTGATAAGAAGCCATTGTTGAAGAGGTGCAGTGGATTAGAACACTCACAAGTTAAGCTGTGAGACTGGAGTTAAAGCTACTGCTGACTGTAAAAAATGTGCAATGCCTCACTTAAGGCTCAGAGAAACACCATTTGCTGTCTTAATTGCCAGCCATCAAAACTTACTGGCAATATGTTGGGCTAGTTATTATTACTGATGTGTAAGAAAAGCCTGGCTGCCCCCAGCCCTCTAACTCCTCTTCCTTCCCCATGTCCTCCACAAATACCCCAGCGCTTTCAGTTTATGTTTAAAAAAGCTAATTAATCTTTAAGCAGTGACAAGAAAACTTAAAATAACTTTGAAGTAATTTTGCCTATTTCATGTTACCTCTTCATATTTTTTTCCGTCTTGACAGGCTTCTGCATGCTTGTTTCTAATCAGTGAAATTATGATTAATCTATGACTAACATGTCTTTGACAGGTAACATCAGTGAAAGCTGTAACAAATAGACATAAGCCAGCTTATGAACAGCAACTAGAGCAGCAACATCTTGCAGCCAAGAGAGCCGAGGAGGCCAGTGAGCTACGAGAATATCAGGAATCACTACACCAGAAAAGACTGCGAGGACAGCTGTTACGGCATCAACAGCTTCAAGAAAGAGAGCTTCAGCTGCAAAACCAGGCAGAACAAGGAGAGAAACTCTATAAAAGCCGTCTAAGGTTAAATTCTTTTACATGAGTTTGTCATGGTCTGTGCTCTAGGATTTATGACATCCACCATACCACCTTTGAAAAGAGTGTGGTTTAATGCTATAAACCTAGACTACCCAGAAATTAAGTTCAGTGAGCCTCATCTCCTTTCCAAAGATAAATCTGATAGCTATTCTAAGGTTTTTCCTTCCTGTTCTCTTCCTTCCACTGTGGAAGCCTGTGAAGTCTGGAGTTTATATTGCACTGCACATCCTTGGGAGAGGTTAGGAGCTTCTGGCTTACAATGCCCCTTGTCTTAAAGCTTGCTTTAAATTAGTAATTATTTTCCACTAGGCAGCAATTACAATCTTGTAGTACTGAGGAGCTCCAATATCAGATATTCATTTACCTAAACTAAATTTCCTCTTAAATGTGAGATGCTGTTTTTAAGTAATTCCACTAGGACTTTCTGGACAAGAGTGACTAATATTCATAGAATCATAGAATAGTTAGGGTTGGAAAGGACCTTAAGGTCATCTAGTTCCAACCCCCCCTGTCATGGGCAGGGACACCTCACACTAAACCATGCCACCCAAGGCTATGTCCAACCTGGCCTTGAACACCGCCAGCAATG